>JABMBV010065614.1:0-13312 GCA_018906735.1 Mesochorus sp. PSUC_FEM 10030011
AACAAAGATCTAAAATCAAGATTTTTATTGAAAGACAACTATGGGTAATTTTTTTAAATGACCCTTTTTTTTATATTAATGTTAATTTTTTCAAAACAATATGTCTCGTTTTTTTTAAATATACGAAATTGTAATTTTTGCCATAATAGAACACGCGTATAAGAAAATAATTTTCAAAATTAAATATTTCAGTTCCTATACATAGTGGTATTTTTTTCCAAATTACACATAAATTATGATAATAATTAATTACATAAGTATATGTAAAGTTGAAAGAAAATTTGTCGAAAAAATATTTACGCCTCGAATTTCGTGAATTTACATAGATTATTTTTTTGCATTTTTTTTTTTTCATCGCCAAGTCCCGTAAGTCGGGCGTCATACAATTATTATTTCGGGTATATGCCCACCGTCGCGCAATTACCCGAGCAAGCTCCAGTTTTGCTTCTCGCGACTCTGTTTAAAATTCAGTAAGTTCGAGGCGGAGCACGTTTCGTGGGCTCAACCGAGGAAGAGATGGCCCTCGCGACGATGCACTTCCACGAACTCGTATAATGCGATATCTCCTCTTGTTCGGAAGTTGTTTCACGAGTCTGTATGCGAGCCAACTTCTGCTGCTATATACGAATTGAGATCGTGCGTTGAGGAGAGTTTGTGATTAATTCATTGTTTCTCGGTACAAAGTGGGCCTCCCGCGTGTAACCAGCAGGGAAAAAAAACGCCTTAAGACATGAAAAATTAATTTTCCCTACTCGGTATACTGATACGCCGTATTTAATTCACGTCTAAGACTTTCAAATAGCTCATTAACATTTATTAGCGAACCGCCTAATTGGACTCTTCTTTAACCGTATTTTTTTTTGTCTCCTTGCCTTGTCAAATAATAAACAATTTTTTTTTTAAGTAAGTCTCTACGATCTCTATTAAATAAGAATAAAATTAAAAACAATGTGTTATAATTTTCCGATTACGACATGTTGAATAATCCTCTAGCTAACAATTCTGAATTACATAATTATTGTAATAGAGACTCGGGGCAATATAATGATTAAAAACTATGAAACTCACGTCCACTTATTCATGGCTTAAATTGACGAGCTGAGGAATCTGAGGGCCCGTTTGTAATCGTTTGGAAATATGAATTTTCTATTTCATTTTTTTTTCCAACTTTAATATATACCTGAAGTTTTTTCTGCACAAGTCCATGGGAATTTTAATGTCGAAGATCAACGTGAATTAAATTGAGTTCGTTCGTTCACAAGAAACCTCTATTCAACCCGACATTTGAGGTTTATAAATGTTAAATCCTAGGCAAAACATTTCTGAGAGAACGTAGTAAATTTGCGAATGGAATTTCCCGTGGTTCAAGCGTCTCTCTGCCGTTTTCCTCTCGGCAAAACGGCCTTCGAGCATTAAAACATCTCTCACGTCGCCCGGAATACAACCAAAGCCATTTTAACCGAGAGAGTGCGCACAGTCTGCCTCGTGGCAGGGGCGCGTAATTAGTTGAACAATTAGAAGTAAACCGATAAAGATTTACGGCCGTACTTTCAGGCACTTTTATCCCCACTCCACTCGCACGCAGAATCCTTTTTACGTTCGACTTCACAGACCAGTTTTTCAAGCTCATTTTAGGACTTTATCGCCAATCGTAAAAAGATAAGGCAAATTTTCTTTGGTCTTTCATGAAATATCCAGGAAAAAATAAATTCCTTCTTTTTAACCTTTTTTTTCTTATTTTTTTAACGGTGACAACCTGCTACGGCGCCTTTCCACGTAGCTATTTACGATATCTAAGGTATTTTTGGCATTTCCGGTATAAGCTTAGTCATGAAAATCGCAGGTAGTTGGCCAACGAACTCCAAAAAAAATAATAGAAAAATACCAAAATGGTAAAAGTACCAAAATATTTTTAAAAATACCGAAATAGTAAAGAAAAAATAAAAGTACCGAAAAAATCAAAGTACCAAAATAATCAAAAAGTATAAAAATAGTAAAAAGCAACAAAGTAGCAAAAGAAAAAAGTGCCAAAGAAAGCTGAAGATAATTGTGACATTTGGTGATGGTCAAGATTTCAAATATATTCTTAGAGACAATAGTGAAATTTCGAGAAAGGTTTCAGGCATAAAAACTTTCTCCATTTCCATCCGGTGATATTTCGCCTCTCGATAGTCTGGCGTAACTTTTTCTTACGTAATCATTGACCGTGGCCGCCATTTCGGAGGTTGAGGATCAAGGTTCTAATTATATTTTTCCGGCTCGCGTAGTACGCTCACAGACAGGAAATGACCGAGTGCGACAATGGTTGCAATCGACTGCAGTTTTCTCTGTATTCTAGTCAGGGCCTACACGTTGCAAAAGTGACCTGATAATATTGTATCCACAGCTCAACTTATATTACTCTACGCGCGATCATTAACACAGACTAGAAGTCAAACAATTACTATTCCAGCCAGGATCTTTTACATCGTGAAATTAATATTTCTCTCTTTCTCTCTCTCTCTCTCTTACTCGAGAAACTTGCTTTTCCCACGTACGAGTGAGCACGACAAAAATTTTCCACGTGCAATTCATAAACGCACGCGGGCTACGGTTAACGCATCTTTATACTCACGCACCGGAGAATTCAACGGTTATGAAGCCGGGGAAGAATGCGATTCGACGTCGAGATAGAATACAACACGCGTTTTCCCCTGTATTAAAATTTTTTTTCTCCCCTTTTTTTTCATTCGTCGCACACTCGTCCGCTCTCGTTTCGCCAGATTTGGACAATATGCATCCACGATAATGACGATAATAGTGCATTCAAACTAATATGGAATATGTGTTAAACACATCGAGCTTCATATGTCATCTGATATTTATTCATGTACCCTACATACAAAGTGTACAGGGACCTCAATGCCAATTTGATACATCCGACAGTGTTGTCTCCCGTTTTTTTGAATTCACAATTTTTTTTGAAACATTTTTTCAACAATCTTGCCCCAATTCTAACGTCCATTTAAAATTACAAAAAAAAAATCTTATCTGTTCCTAATTTTTTCGTTATTAAAAACAAAGTATAAATCACTGGATAAAAATTTAGGTCGGCATTTAGAATCATGCCCTTCGCGTAAGGATAGTAACACTATAAAAAAGAAAGAAAATAATGATCGTTTATAATGTTCTAAGATTTTTTTTCTCATTCGTTATTCAATTATCCTTTTTTTTTACAAACCAAGTAAAAAAAGTCGTTTTTATAAAAAAAAAAACAATGAAAAAACAAATCATTAAAAAAAATTCAGCCATTTGGAGTTTGAAAAATTATGAAGTTAATCCTGATCACTGCGAGCCAGATGTCGGTCAGATAAGCGTGAAATGCCCTCCATATAAACGGATGAGAAAATTATCAAAAGCCTGTAATCATTGAGCTTGCATCCTAGCGTGTGATTCTCGAATGAATTGACTAGGAAAATTTGCGTTAATATATCGAACGATTTGTATCAAAGTGGAGCGTGAGCTCGATCATGCACGGTAAAAGATAAAGAGAGAAGAAAAAACAGAAAGAGAGAGAGAAAGAGAAGTGCATCGAGATGGGGACGACGTTGAACGGATCTTCTTTCGAAGAATCGTGACTCCGAGATATATCTTCTCTCGAGATTGTGTATACAATGCAACAAGAGGCAGAAGCCACCAGCGTGGCAGCAGGTTACTGAGTGCACATTGTTATGTATATAGATATGCACACGATGTGTTTATATATATGGTATAAAGGCGTCAGGTGTACCGTACAGCGCGAGTAACGGATAGATTCTTCTCTCGTGTATGTGCGATATATATAAATATATATATAAATACACAATGTGCGATCTCACGAGTTCTCTTCTATTACACGCGAAATCGTCGAGATTTTTTTTATTTCTCGGTTAATTCTCGCCTGGCTGCAAATTTGTACAATCCACACGCCGTTTTGTTGTTGGTGTTTTTTTTTCATTTTCAAACATTCCACGGTGAACAATAGCCACGCAACTGTTGCGTCCAAATAGTGCTGTAGAAAGCTGATCGCAGTTCACCCAAAGATTATTGTATATGAGCACGTGCGCCAGGAAACAAAAGATTTTCAGGCTTTTGTCTTTATTCTGATAAAATTTGTTTGTTGATTGTGATATAATGGATATTCCTAAGGTACATTGTTTTCAAAAATTTCTATGCGAAAAAGAGATTAATTAAGGATTAACCAGTTGTTCATCAATCGTGTTTTCGATTAGAGTCTTAGATGTCGTTAAGATGGAGGTTAAAGTTCAGAAATATCGAAGAAAGGGAAAGACGTCTTAATTATAGGTGTCCAAATTCTCAGCAACTTCGATGTTTTTTTTCCGTCTCTTTCGTGTTAACCCTGCGATGTCACCAGCTGCCGAAGTGTCAGGATACAAAATTCCAGAATTTTAAGTAGGAAAAAAGATTGAATAACGTTGAACGGGATCGTTTTTAATGGTTTTGGGACAGTGAAGCCTGGAGGCCCCAAAAATCCAGGTACGTTTTCCGTAAAAGTCAAGATTTCGAAGTTTTTCTTTCCTGCCGCGATCACCTGCCGCGGTAAAGTACCAAATTTAAAGCAGGTGGAGCCTAACGTCTCGTGTGTATCCTGAAGGAAATATATATGGAGAAAGAGAGAGAAATCTTAGCCCTCCTATAATCTGTCGATGGTGAACCACGTGAAGGCCCCCGATTCTCTCGTTTGTTGTTTGTAAATTACGGGCATCAGACAACGACTAAAATTGGAAACCGTCCGAGCGAGAATAAAGAAGATTTGACCGAGTCTCTGTTGGATGGTTAACGTACCAGAAAATTCAAACCATCGAGAAACGGAGCTTGAGAAAAACAGATCTCGTTGGTTCACAATCGAGTTGTCTCTTCTGTGGCCAACATATGTCTATACCTGAGAAAGAGAGACACGACCGAGAGTGTCGGAACTATCGAAACTCTTGTGAGAAATCCATTTCCCTTCTCTTCCCAAATCTCTACTCTGATGAACTTTTGATTCTGACTCTCGTCTGCTGTACGCCCACAGGCAAATTTTGTTTTCTTCTTCTTTTTATCGATGATTTTTTTTTATCGCCGGAAGCTCTAGACTCCCCTTACATACATACGCACATATGCATAAATCCACCGTTGAGTTAATTTTATTTACGACCCGAGCCTACAGGGGCCACGACTCGGTCACGCAGCCAGAGTACCCTACACATACACTCGAATACACACAGTGCGTGTAGAAACACATCGACACACGCACCGAGTGAGCCGCGTAATATGTACAGTTACACGAATCTTGCTTGGGCTGCTGCGGTCCACAAGAAACCACCAATGAGTCGAGAAAAACGAAGAAGACCGTACACGTACGAGAGAGAGGAAAAAAGGAGAGGGGTGGGGGGAGGAGAGAGGGAGAACGCTTCGAGGACCACGGAAGAGAGAAAGATTGTTTCACGTTCGGTAAGGAGGCCATTGGCGACCAGAGACCGTCACCGTTATATCAGCGCGCTCACGGCGAAACACCTCTTTCGAAGTCTTGACTCACCTGGATCGAGTCCCAGCCACTGCAGCAACAGCAGCAGCAGCAAAGCGCCAGGGACCGAGAGAGAACAAGCCTGGACCGCTTGCTCTCCTTTTCCCGTCCCTTCCTGTCCGCGACTCCCTCCATCATGCTTCTTCTTTTTACCTCTTTATTTCGCAGCCGTGTCCCTCTCTCGATCCTCAAGATATTGTGTATGTGTGCAAGTCCATAAATATGTATATACTCGCCAAATGCTTCCACGGCTTTCAGTAATTCGTTGACCTTTCACCCACCTATACATAAGCCAGCCAGACCCACGGTTACTCTGGGTCTTCTCGGGTCTCCACGATAAAATTACTCATCGATCGATTAATTACTCACCCGGCAGCAGGATCTTGCATGGCTTCCAATCTTGCTCACCGACTCGTGACGTACCTGCGGTTTTCCCCAACACGATTACTATATATCTACTCATTCACCGAATATTCTGATCTTCCATGACCGATTCCAGATGCCTGAACTCACATGAATCTTCCGCTTTTACTTGGTACTAAATCCAAACTTTTGAATAAAGGTTATTGAACTGTACTTTGGTTCTATCTAAACGTGAAATTAAATATTGTATTCAACTTCTGAAGAAATTTGACATACTTTTACCTCATCGTTGACGAGATATTCGGTATTTAACATACTTCGTATGCTCAAATTAAAATAGGCTAAAGACAAAAAGTTTTGGAAAGAAATAGGTTGATTTCTAGCCATGTTGCGGAGCCCCATTGAAGAACTCTTAACGATCTTGTCTCTGACCGATGAAATACCGGAGGCGCATACACGTATGTGTGTATGTGAGCTCTCGATTTGTATATATATCCCGATACAGTATAAATCGTGAGCATGATCTATAATGGATGCGTGTTTCACGTTGGGCGAGATGCTTCGGGGCAAAAGATATATACTGTGAATAGGTGCAGGCTGTCAAGTCCCCCATTCACCGGTGTATAAGCTGTATGTGTATGAAAGTACACATAATATCACGATCCCCGGGAGTTAGTCTCGAACGGTTCTCATTTACCGGTTTTACTTTTTTATAATTAGCCATATCTACAGTCAAATAGGTGAGATACGATCGAGGAAACCACGTTGCCGAACGTCTGCGTATATTTCTGAGCCAATGTGCGCAGGACAACGCGCAGTTATTACCCAAGAGTAATTGAGTCAATGGTTATAGTTGTACGTGCACACGACGCGCAAGTTTTCTGACAAATTTGTCCTCTTTACTGATGAAACTTAAAGTAGGACACCTGGTAAACATGGAAAACAAAAATATCTTCGCAGTTTCTCAACTCAAACTTCCATAACTTTGGCGACGCTGCAGCGCAGTTCTTCAAACGCAAACTGAACAAAGAAAAAAAATAACGTACGCCGCAAGTGTCTGGTTACGCTCCATTATAAAAATTTTCCATTGTAACCGCGCGCAACGGCTTGAAACTTTCCCGCCAGAATACACACAGAGGTCGAGAGACGACATTAAACGGCGACGGATTAAAAAACAGAGTTTCACCATTGAGTGAATATGCATCACGTTTGTTAAACATTTTCTATCCTCGATGATTTTATAATAGTACGGAAAGTTTATCCGTTGAAGTAACTGTACATACACACACACATGCAGGCGGATACTTCATATTTTTACTTCAGGGCATACGCGATTCGGCGCGCCTTACGATATACCTGTGTGTGTAAACAGTTGTCTCTGTAACATATACGTGTGCCCAATCGTCTGGTTGCTGTACAACGATACGATAGAAACTAGCGAAGACAAATATCTACTTTCCCGTGCCCTATGTGCCCGACAGTGAGGAAGAAAGATAGATGTGGATAACCCAATACTCGCGGCGCACAGCTGAGGCAATACGAGTTCGCATAAAACACTCATGCACGATTGCTTTCTACCAAACTATAGACACACGGCATCACATTTCTTCGGTTTCGATATTCCCTGTCCTCTTTTCGCGCGCACTATATTCCAGAATATTCGCAAACTCGCTGCGAAATGGTTTATCCATTGTTTGGGTGGGTATAAAGAACGGAGAGGCACCAGCTTGCCCTTTGCCATCGCGGAAAATGCTTGGATCACTTCCAATTCCAGTGGTCACGTTGGCTATTTTCGTACTTGGTGTAAAGTTCTACATGAACGCCCGCAAACTCCCCAACACCTATTTATTCGCGCGGAGTAACTTGTTTTCCAAGCATTGGTATTTTGATAAGAAGAAAAAATGGAAAACCGCTGGTTGGACACGAGCGCTGCAACGAGGAAGAAGGAATCGTAGATAAGAGGCGAATCTTTGTCGTCGGACGTCACGCATCGTAGACTTCTAGATAGGACTTAGCTTCCAACAATTTCCGGTTGACGAAACATGGCATTGCTGCGGCTGCTGGCGGTGATTCTACCGCGAGAAAGACCGAGAGGCCTTTTCTCTGTGTTTATCTGCACCTCTTTCTCCTCCTCGCTTTTATAGACGCACCGAGAGCTGAATCGGCAGCGGTGCGCGAAACGTGATCGGGCATTGATCACGAACCGAGGTTTAGCTGGTACCAGAAGAGACAGGGAGTTGGACCATCTTCCTGGTTGTTGACTCGATATACCAGAGGCTCATTTCCTTAGGGGACAAAAAGTCCGATCTCTTCAGCCTGATAGACTTACGATGGCACACGGTTGAAGAATGGAAAAAAAAACACCGATAGTTTGGAATACTATTTACGTGTTCGCCATCGTGGAACGATGCTGCAAATGCCTCCCGGGACCACCAACTGTGGCATCCCAATAAATACGGAGACAATGATACCAAGAGCTCCTCCCACGACTTTCGCAGGTGTTGGGAACCGGACCATCCTTTTTTAGGATCCAAAGTTAGTTGGGTTTTTTGATAGAAGCAGAACCCAATAAAAGTGGTTACGCATGCATCTGAAGATGGATTAATATCAACAAATATCAGCAAATTGTCATCTGAGTATTTTTTCACACTGCAGACAATTATTTCGATGGTTTCTTTTTCATTGAAAATAGAAAAGTGTAGGATTCCCTGTAATAGCTACATGATACAAGCTCAAATATGTACAAGATTGACGTCTGGTTGAACACGACCAAATTAGTATTCTCCAGCAGTTGTGTGGTTAATGCCTAGGAAATAGCAGATCCGGAACATCGTGTCCAGGTCTCGAAGATTACGCGTGGACAATACAAATGCCCAAAGACCACCAGCTGTGGATCGCGACTTCAGGAAGTTGCGGCACGCTGCCGCATGACATTAAGGTAAAAGAGCCCTCGCACGCGCCCAAAACATGGAAAACGTGACGATGTTAGTTACCCCTGGTATTACTTCATACCTCTATTATTGAATCAACCGTGTGTTCTTGGGTATATTGTATCTACGAAAAAGGTAACGTCATCGTTTAATAATTCGCGGAAGCAGGTTTGGAACCTTCACATGATATTTCATTCGCTTTATGGTACTAATAAGGTGCAGGACCCCATTTGCTGAGGGTTCGTCGTGTTGACGGCGGGAGACCGTGGCTGATGAGACCACGAAAGAACGAGAATTTGCGTTGACCAACCAGAACGGTACTCCCCGGTGAGTTTGCCACACGAGCGCAGGCTGCGTGTGGTAGCAGCTCCGATATAGTCACGATAGTTCTTTCGGAGAGCAAAACTCGAGCGGGGGGGGGGCCCGTTGGTCTTGTTCTCTGGGATATCTCACCCAGCACGTACCCACACACAAACACACGTTTATATTCCACATATGTGTACATGTGCACAGTTAGATATACACGTATATTTGAGTTGGCGAGCCAGACTTTTTGCTATATTGCTGCGAGAAAGAAACACACGAGGTCCTATCACTTGACCACTAACCGTTATATCCAACCAACCGACTGGTATACACGCGCGTCGTTGTGCCCGACTCCAAGATTACAGATAGTTTGTGTGCTCAGGGTAATGCATACAGGAGGCACGTGGTGTCTGGCTCATTCAATGACAAATTGATCATCTGCAGCATCTGATGTTAGTAAATCTGCTTTCTAAATATGCATGAGCACAATGAATTTACCAAAAGTTGTTTGAAGACTTGGATGGGATCCAAGATAAACCAATTGATCGGTCTTTACAGTGAGGCTGGATTTACTATTCTAAAATTTTTGGAGATTTTTGATGAAAAGTAATAAAAAACGCTTTTATTTTTTATTTCCATTTTATTATTTCTGTTTTTTTTTTACTTTTTGAAGTCTGAAATTATAATCATGGAAATACAAAAAACGTTCTTTTTCATCATATGAAGGTCTGCAAGGTAAATTAATCTGCTAATTTACTAGTAGATTGCCGTACCAATTATCCAGTTCTAATAACAGTGGGCACGAGTTGAACGATTTCATTTCGTGATTTGAAGACCATTTTTTCAACGATTCGAATAAGGCGTGAGTGAGATGTGAAATCTGGAGCCCGGAACTACTGGTTCTGATCTAAATCGTCACGTCGTAGATCGCGCGCGTGGGTAGACGTTTACGGGAGTTCCTCAGTGATAATTAAAGTCTGCTTGGGCGTATTCAGCCCTCGGCTCTCTCGTTAATCAACGTTATAAATTGCCGATTGGAAGTATGTCGTTGTAGGCTCATGTGATACCCTTATGTACACGAATATGTATAATACATACGCGTTTCTTTACATAAGTTTATATATGCTGTATATATAAATGCCTGTGCTTCCTTATACGTGTGGCTTCCCGCATTCTTCTTTGTGGGTTCGCTATGCGGCGCGATATACACTCGGGGAATCCAACGTGAGGTTGGGTACGCAGGATTCCAACCTGGCACGCGTATACACCGCATATATATATACATACAAGTATATAAGCGCATGATACGCATACGTATTTACGTATGTATAAAAGAAATATGTGTATGCAACGAAGGATAACGTGGATATTACGCCGGAGGACGAAGCGCGCGAGCACACGTTTATCAAATTAATTGGAGATTTGCATAGAAGCAAACAGCAGCAGGGCGGTGCGAGTGCAGGGACGATTTAACGAGACGTCCTCGTTCGCCTTGCCACTTTCTTCGCAATGCAAAGAAGAAGAAAAGATACATAAACTGCCCCGATCAGGCTAAACTTAACGAGCAATTATCGATTAATCCCGCGCCAGCCCTTTGCTATCAGTGCCAGTAATTCTTTAGTGTCCTCAGGGCAAATTTCTCGTAATGGTTGACCACATGCTTGGGTTTGATAAATATTTTTAATTTTCTTTTACTTGTTTCTTTTTTGTTTCAAATAAATTTCGTATGAATCAGACGATTATTTTCAACTTCATCTGGAGCTCAATGTTCTTTAAACTTGTTTTGATCCTGGTTAAAGTTTGATCCTTATAGCATGGAAAAAAGAAACAAAATCGGTTAGGAGATCCATGACTCAGGGGACAACAATGAGTATTTGTTGCGAAGAATGCCAATGACCATGACGAAAAGTGTGACAGTGACTGCAAAATCCAGAACGATTTTTCAATGGAAAGAGACCTTGAAGTACGGTTGAAAAAATAGTAGAACCTTTATAGGGGAGTCCGAGGCTTTTAAAAACCTTTTTATAATCCCAAGTCAGGAGAATTCCAAGGATTTTCCAAGAAGCCAAGATTCAATAGGGCGATACAGTGTCCCGGAGAAATTGCCGCCATTGACGCAATTCTTGTTTTTTTCCCCCTCTTCTTCTCCTCCTTCTTTCGATCTTTCTTTTTGCCTGAAACTTTGAAGAAAAATCTCGTCTCCCGAAAGCATTGTGGAGAAGGATTTTTACGATCGTCGTATGTATACACCTCCTTTGAGAATTGGCTGTCGGTAGCAGCAAGTGTTGGCTCCCACTGGATTATCTAAGCGAGAGGCGTCTCTCTTTTATTCTCGACGGAACAGCAGCAGGCTGTGACCAGGTGCGCGAGTGCCGGTGGATGATGAATTTATGTATATGCTCGCCGTAGGGGACGCAGACCAGAAGTCTGAGCCTTTGCCAATTTTATTCCTCGAGCACGCAGGAGGATATCAGAGAAAAATGATGCTTGTGAGATGCGAGACGACGATTGGAAGAAAAAAATATTGGGAAAAAAGGCCGATATACAAAAGATACAAGGTAGCAAAGCAGATCGTCGCTTGATCCAGGATTTCCGTGTGATAAAAATACGCTCACGACGTGGCAATGCCGCTGAGACCTCGACACGAGATGATGTCAACAGGTTGCTGTCTCTCCACTGCTATGTTGTCGTTGTCGTCGTCGTCGTCGTCGTCGTCGTTGAGTCCGGAACACCTGACAAGCCCGCGAGGGATTAATCTTCACAGTTGTTTGCTCGAAGGCTTGAGAAATCATCTTGCCTGCGCTCCTAGAAGCTGCGGCGAAAAGGAAACGAATATATAATATATATATGGTAGAAAGAGCGTGGAGAAGGAGCGAGAGATTAGAAATAGTATATTGTCATTTCTTTAGGATACAAATTCTCGTATCGGTTCGCTATGGACCAGGAGATGAAAAAGATGTCTTGAAAATAATCACTATAAGATGCTTAAATATGACTTTCCATCATAATGATGGTTTAAGAAAAATCGTACTGGTATCCTCGATATTTTAAACGAAATTTTTTTTTACTGTTAAAAAAAATTTCTTTAATAGTAAATAAAAACGTAAAATACCTAACAGCATTAACAATAAATTATAAACACTCGATATTTATAAAACTGGACAAAGTGAATTAATTAAACGATCACGTTTGACATTAGAAAGAAAATCAATTGACATTTAATAAAACGAATAATCACAATGAGAGAATCCACTGAGAAAATAGTAGAAAATATGAATGAGCAAGAAAAGATTGATGGCCGCATGTGCTCGATGGGGCGAGGAATGTTGCGTAAATAACTATATATATATATGTATGGGATTAGAGATAGGAAGCAAAGCAAGGAGATCTCGTTATTTCTCACAAGAATGATACAACAAGGAGTGGAGCATGACTTCTGGACATATAACGAGCGATGACGAAAGTGTCGTATAAAAGCATAAAACTAATTGGAGGAAGGTCCTGTGGAAATGCTCGCAGCCTCCGGAATAACGAGAACCTTTCAACTATTAAATATTGGCCGGGTATAGAGTTGGAGCGATGAATGTAAAGGAATAAAAAGGCCAACGATGACGCAAGGTGTGAGATACACGGGTAGCTTTGGTCTTTCAATCTTTGATGATTCATCTTGGCATCACCTTTTCATTACAACAATTTTATAACCAAGTTGTTTGCTCACTGATGACACTGTGCTATCGTTAGATGACTAATGAACTTTTTAACCCAAAGAAGATTCATTCAATTGAAATTTCTTGTCAAGTAATAATTTCTGATCTTTTTCGTCGTAAAATATTTTTATAATTGAACACTGTACGCAGTTTAAAATTTGTTCATCTTCATATTTAATTACATAAATTATCAAAGAGCCAAGTTGACAATGAATAACAAAGTGCTTCCAGGAAATTGGTATATTGCAGCACATTTATATAATGAAATTCTTCGAGCCTTTGGGAATAAATTGTTGTGCCAAGTTACAACGAACTGTTCAACCATGTGGTACAGTTTCAAAGAACCTTTGCACTGGTGTATCCGTAATTCCGAGTACCAAAGATTCCCAGGATAATTATAGTTTAGTGAACGACATTCATGCCAACGAATTCAGTGGAACGTCCATTATTGATTTAATTAT
>JABMBV010065725.1:0-13309 GCA_018906735.1 Mesochorus sp. PSUC_FEM 10030011
TTATTTTTTTCAAATACTTATGTCCATGCTGCGACTATTTCTCTTTGATTTTCTCCCGTGTATTCCATCGAACGCAAGTTTTCCCGCGGTGATAAACATGGACACACACACACACACATATTCTCGCACACACGTAGCAAAATTCGAGAGCGCAACTTCTTTCATTTTAAATATAACGGTGTATAAATAAGTATGAGCAATAGCGGGAGTACGCGAGGCTGTCGCTGATGATTTTGCGGGGCCAGAGCGAGTCACTACGCACGCTATTGCCCCTTTTATATCTATCCGTCTTTCTCTCTTTATCTCTCTCTTTCTCTCTCTCCCTCTACACACGCGGGCGCTCCTTCCGTACCGTGCGCGCTTTACCCCGAGATAAAAACTTAATAAAAACACTTATTTTTTGAATAAAGTATCAAGGATATTTACGATATTTCTATTAAATATTAAAGACGGGATATCAGATGATGTCGATACAGGCTTATCGTTGGATGCTGACATCGTCAACATACGTTTTTCTTTGTGCGTTGATATGCAGCGTCGAGCCTCTACCATCAAGGTTAGTGATCCTATATATCGTGTTGTTCTTTCGTTTATGTGCGCTTCCTATATGTCCCATGTGTGTGTTTATGTGTGTATGTGTGTCTCTGTGTGTGCGTGTTTGATCTTTTTCCTCGCCGTACTCGTATTTTTTAAAACGTCGCAGGGGTAATGTGCACGGTCAGGGCCGGTGAGGCATTTGTTATTGTCACGCTCTTTAAACCGTCAAAACTTCTCTATCTTTCTCTTTCTCTCTCCCTCTCTTACTTGATATCTTTCTCTCTCTCTCTCTCTCTCTCTCTCTCTCACTTGAATCTCACGCAGCGTCAGTTGATCTCATCGTGTTCACGAGACTCGACGCTCGATATTTAATTATTGCTAATATTAATTAACTGTCAACATTTCGTTTTTGTTTATTACCAAACAAGGTAAAGTCACCAGCTGACGTTTCGTTGTCTTTCCAATCGTTCGTTATTATTTTTCTGTTTTCCTATACTTTTGTTATTTCTTTTCGCAACGTCATTGATTCATATTTTATAAATGAATAACTTGAAGACAAATTTTAATCGATGAAAAATCATTAGCCGCAAGTTAATTAAAATTATAATTGAATTTTTCTCGTATCGTGGAAATTTGAAATCTTTACCTAGGTCAATAATCGTCGATTCAATTGATCGAATAATATTTGCTACTTCTCTCGATCGATTATCACGATTGTGTGTGTGTGTGTGTGTGTCATAGGGAGAAAAAAAAGAGAATTCGAGTTGATACACGAATTTTTATTCGTTCTTCAACTTCACTCTATTTTCCTCTTTTTTTTCTTAATTTCCTATAGGCCAATGGGACATACGTGATGCGGTTATTTCGGCAGTGGTCTCATATGCTGGCGATGCCGATTTCAATAAAAGACTGCAACGAGATCGATCCTTCCGTCTCTATAATGTACGACGATTTCTACGTGTTTGCTACTAGATTTGCAAACCTGTGCGAGAAAGGGTGAGAGCATGGTTTTTCGCTTCATGATTTTTCTCGCAATATATCAATCTTTTTCATGCTTGAGATTTTTATTGCCTAAAAAATTATTCTTTTTATTAACACTATTAATGGAAATAATTGAAAATTGAACCAAATGTTTCATACAAATATGTGTCGATTAAACATTTAATAAAATCAATAAATTATATGCTGTTTTTTTAAATTTTATATATTTTTGTGAATTAACGAATACACGATCGAATTATATTGCGATTGAAAAAAGAAAACCTGGTGAAAAAATACTTTTAAACTAAATGATAAGTTAATGAAAAAAATGTCATAACAATATATACCAAAGTTTCGTATAATCATAAACTTTATATTTTATTTCATTTTTATATTTTAAAAAGAAATTGGAATATTTCAAAATGTGTTTCTTTGTTTATATTTTTGTAAATTAACAAATACATTAGAAAAATAAAGAATAATTGTATCCATTAAATTTTTCTATTTTTAAAAAAGATTAAATTCTTTAAAAAAAAATTTCTTTTTTATTCTATATTTTTGTAAATTAATAAATACATTAAAAAATCATAAAGAATAATCGTATCTATTCCATTTTCTTTTTTGAAAAGAGACAATATTTTTGAAAAACAAAATTTTTTTTAATGTTTTTTTTATAAATTAACAAATATATTTTAAAAAATTGAAGAATAATTGTAATGTTCCAGGCAGGGACCAGTACCTGTCCAATTGTGATTTAATAAAGGGCCTGTATTTATCGAAGATGAAGCGCGCGTTGCTGATCCCCCTTGCAAAAGGATTTGATATTTGGAAGTATGCCAATTTATAAGCTATAAAAGATACTTTCGAGTTTCTTTTCTCTTTTTTTTTGCTAGCGCGATGAAATTCGTGAATATCAAATCCCTCTGCAATTTTATTTGTTACCCTCAATTTTTCAAACTAATATTTTTCAAGAAAAAATTTGATGGATGTTAATTTGTACGATAGCACGAGAAAAAAAAAAATATAAATGATATCAACATATTGGAATTCCAGACCAACTGTTCCTATGAACGCCGCTCACCCCATACGTCATGATGGAACGGACACTAATTATCGAACCGACAAAAGTAAGTTGATTTTCAACTGATAAACAGTCTCGATTTCTCCTTTCAAGAATACTGTTATTCTTGGACTCGCTGTCCGACCGTTCATTGTTCATAGATCAACAAACACAAAATCATTAAATAGAAAATTAACGTGAAATTATTCGATTCACCGCGTATTTTATAGTGAAAATTCAATAAGAAAAAATAAAACGCGTGTGAACTTTTTTCTTTTTAATTTTATCGGAATCCTTCATTTATATATATAGATAACGTTGTTGCAGAAAGGATGACGTATCAGGTATTTTTGGGTGGATCCTGTAATCCGACTACCTGGAGGTCGGATATAGCGATACCGACGCTTGAAAGTCTTGGAATTACATATTTCAATCCTGTAAGTACGAAACAAATGTCTTGGAAATTTATTTGATGATGAAAAAATATTAGCTCCGAAATGTCAGAATTTCTTAATTTTTATATTTTTAGCAAGTTTCGGAATGGGGCCCGGAGCTCATAGCCCAGGAATATGAGGCAAAAGAGACGGCGCACGTTTTGTTATTCGTAATTGACAATCAAACTCGTAATGTCGCTGGTATTATCGAGGCGGTACAGCTCGCAGCCACGAGGAGCAGATCCTTGGTTCTCGTAATTCATTCGTACAGCCAGGATCAGTCGATTTTAAACGAGCCGCTATCCGCGCAGTAAGTTTATTATAAAAACCAGAGATTCGAAAATAAGTCAATATTTTTTTTATCGTGAAAAAACATGTGAGGAAAACTCATTTTTTTCCTTTTATAATTTTTTGTTCATAACGGAATTGTGTAAGAAACTAAAACTGTAAAATAATTAGTCATTTCCAAGAAAAAAATAACTTTCCATGTCATGCAATGATGACGAATGAAAGATACTCGGTAAAAAAATAATTTCTTGGATGTAAAATTAGATTTATCGTCACCAAAATTTAGTTCGATCTTGATCAAACACTGTAATTGAGTATGACAATACGTTGAAATAATGATTGCTTCATTTTTCTCATTCTAATGAAAATTTAAGTATTCCGAAATCTGTGGATGACTTAATGCTCACGGACAAGATGTTTGTAATAAATATTCCCAAGTTTCGACGGTAAATAACCACATAAACAATCATTGTTTCTTGACGTTTTTCTGTATTATTATAGTTTATAAAACTACAGCTCAATTAATACAACATCTTGATGTCAGATATTATTATTTTATTACAGATGTTATCATATTTAATATTAAACAGTTGATGTCAAGATGTTGCTTGATAAATATTCATTTATTTTCCAACTAAACATATTCTTTGTTTTCAGAGAATACTACGATTTGATGAACGGACTCTTGGTACTTCAGTACTTTACAGAGAAAGCTAAAATACCTATATTTGAAAGTTTACCCATAGCGCTCAATGGCACGTCTAAGGTAATCTACAATATATACACATGTATATAAGTAATACGATCAATGAATAATCAATCTATTGCGTTGCGTGACGTCAAAATTTTATCATTACTTCTGTATTAGATTCTTCGCGAGGAGATAAACGTTCAGGATCTTTATGGAAAGGAAGGAATAAGAACCGTGCGGATCTCCGTGAGTCAGAACGAACCTGATATAATGTATGTACGATTACGAACAAAAAACAAACTCTCGATCGTCCAGTGATAACCTGGATTCCAAATATGAAAAAAAAAAATCAGTGCATTTGATACGTTTCTTTTGTTACTTTTTCTGTTATCAGAACTTTGCACGAAATCTTCAAATCACTGGATACGTGTGATGTTGGCTCGATACGTCTGAAGGAAGTGAGTATCCCCTCGATGAAAAAATTCATTTAAGTTTTGAATTCGAGACAAATGCTATTGACACCCCACACCTATTTAAACGAAAAAATTTGCTTCAACTTGATAAATTTTGACACATTCTCTGAAAACTAACTTCAATATCCATTTTTACTCAACTTAATCGATTTTTTACAGAAAAAATGTCAATCAAAATTAAAATTGCATCTACAATGTTGGGCTACGTTGGTTTTATTTTTGATGTTCTAAAATATACTATTGACATACTCAATTAATGGTAAAAAAATAAACAAAAACATGATAATCATAATTAAAGTCGCATCCGCGTTAATTATATTTTGTTATTATTTCCACATCGGTAACAAATCGACTTGTAATAGTTTTTTGATACTAAAAAAAACGTGGTATTCGTGGTATTTTTTAATGCCAATCAAGGTAAAGCGCGAGCACTAACGAGCACGAGAGGCACAGATTAAATTTTCCAAATTCGAGATTCAGTAATAGAAATATGACTCATAGATGGATCAGACAAAAATTTACTCTTTTTTGTCAGAATTTTTCTCCAAATAACTCAATCTTTTGCTATGGTAATTCAATTTTTGGCTATTCATAAATCATAGTACTTCGTAATATAATTTATAAATCATAATAACGATGTTTTCATACTTATCAACTCAGATTTATGTTGTTCCGCAATAACGAATTTCTGATAAACGACCATAGATAATACATACACTCCCAAAAGTTTCAATACAATTGTTTTTTTATCTTTTTCTATCACAAATAATTTTTTGACATTTTAATTAAAATGAATGATTGGAGCGCAAAACACCCAAACGTCTTAAATGAAACAAAAATTCCTAAAATTCTAACAATTCTTCAGATAATCATTTAACTCTAATAAGAAAACTGCATGCATACGTTTATAATTTTTAATTAATCAATCAATGAATTATTACGACAAATTAATACAAAGCAGAGCTTTAATTTTAGTTAATTTATGCCAGTTTTGAAATTGTTTTACAAAAAATTGAATATCAATCGTTGGCAATAGTATGAAAATTTTTGACTGAGAGTTACATCGTGTGTAAGTGATTACACGTTTCCATATACGGACATATTCATTCATATCGATGTATAATTAAATGTAAAATTATTTACAGGCTTTAATTACGCTGCAGTCGACCGTTAAGAGCAATACGTCTGCGTTGGAGCTGCTGAATAAATCAGGTAATGCGAGAATCACGTTCAGAAGTTCGTCATCGATGAAATGAGTCGGTCCTAAAGTCATTTCTATAAATGAAACGCCGAACCGCGCGTCGAAGCATTATACAATGCGTTGCTAGAATCTCTGTCTCTCTCTTTCTCTGGAGAGCGATAGAAGATACGCTTTTACGAGCGATTCTTGTTGCGCGCGTGCTCAGCATCGATGACTTCATCGTGTCTTTATTATTTATCAATTTCTCATGGTTTTTTTCTCTTCTTCTTTCTTCTTCTTTCTATAACTTTGCAGAGACTATCAAGGCACTGATTACTAATATCACGGAGGATACGAACGAGCAGAGAATAACGTTCGATCAGTTTTGCGCTCTCTCGAATGAACTGACGAGACGGACGAGGAGCAACGGGACCGGCCACAAAAGTGAGAGTTCAGTTTGGAGTATATTCCGTAGGAAGTTCACGAAATTCATACGGCGAGCTTTCGTTCATCCCCTTAATCGTTTCATAGGTATTATATCTCAAAATATCACCAATTCTCTTCTTTTCCTGCTCCTTGTCATCCTTCTTCTCCTTTCCCTCCTATCTTTCCCTGTCTTACTCTCGTTTTGTTTTTCCTTATCCTATCCCTTATACCTTTCCAACTTGAAACGTTTGTTTTATCTTCTTACGAGTCCCGGGAAAAAATAACGAACATGACTCACCTCTCGCTTATCGCTGCACTCGATCATCTTCGTTATCGAATATAGCTCAAAAGATCTGGAGCCAGCGATCGGTGTTTAAAAAACATATAT
Organism: Mesochorus sp. PSUC_FEM 10030011; assembly: GCA_018906735.1. Classification (NCBI taxonomy): domain Eukaryota; kingdom Metazoa; phylum Arthropoda; class Insecta; order Hymenoptera; family Ichneumonidae; genus Mesochorus; species Mesochorus sp. PSUC_FEM 10030011. Next base: position 6,459 of record JABMBV010065725.1, read on the forward strand.
GTATTCCTGGCCTGGAATCAATATTGGTTTTTTCTTTTGATTTTCTTAGTATGGACAAACTCCCTTATCATGGATACGGAGAAGAAAGATTTGTATATTGGAGTGGTCGGCACTGACCGAGTATGGCTGGAGACTTCAGCGATGCCGATTCTCGAGTAAGAACAACAACAAAAAATATCGATAATATATTGTTATTATAAATATGATGAATATTTATTGTTCCTCTAGATCGGCTGGCATTTCTTCGTATCATCCGAGCTCGTACGATTACACTGTAAGTACATTGCCCCAAGAGATTCAGCAGATGAAAAATTCGCGGCTCATTATGCTCGTTGTGCCGCAAAATTCGCGTGGTATTGCAATTATGGCCCTGGCAGCTCATTTAATCGGTTCACGGGCCAAGCTCATCATTTACGTTGAACAACTCAAGGCCGATTCCGTCGTGTCTGGTGAAAAGGTGAGCAACTTGATCCTTCGTTAGAAAAAAAAATGTTGTTTAACAATGTAAGGAGGTTAAACATTATTTTGATAATTTCAATACATACAATATACGGAAAAAAAATTTAGATCCTTTGAATTCTGTGGAAACAATTTTCCTCAAGTAACGAAGAAAAATCAGATTATAAATGTTTTATTTTAATTCTCGAATGGAAGCTCGATCAACGCGAGCAAGGATAAATTATCTTGAGGGAGGTTCGGATCAAATATTAACAAAGAATATAAAAAAAAATTCATGGAACTGGTATTCTCGAGATACAATCTGTGTCTATATATATATATTTTTAACGAGGTAGGTATCTCAAGTTCCTCGATTATTCAATCAACGATTAAACCGATGACTGTGATGTCCGTCAATCACAATGGATGAAACGAGACGCGAGTCATCGGAGAGTCGGTTGATCGATTTATAAGCACGCCCATAAAAAGGAAGCTCGTCATTTTTCCGTCGAAAATTCGTCGACTTTATGACGCCAGCTTGAAATGAATTGAGCCGAAAATTCTCGGGTATTCAGATCACTCATGGTTAAGATATTAATTTGTCGTGGTTCGATAGTGAGAAAGATGCGTTGTCCATTTTTTTTTGAGTTTCCGTTGGGCCTCGAATCGGGCATGATAAAGAAGAAACTCAGATATTGATTGGTTCAAATGAAGAGAATCGTGAATCATAATTTTTTTTCTTTTCATAATGAGATGATTATCTTCGATCTTCCACGGTAACCGAACCTCTCTCGAGACACTCGACTTCCGCGTGGCCGTAAATATGTCGTCATAGCTGTTTATTTCATTTTTCCCGACAACGCGTCTCGTCGGTAGTCGAGTGTAAAATCGATGTAATTCAAGGCTCTCACACTTTTTTCTTGGGATTCTATAATTTGTTCTTTTTTTTTTTCTTTCCTTTTTACAGCTTAGCGAGCAAGCCGCGAGAGACTACAATCGCGGTAGGATGTACCTGTCAGACTACGCGAAGCGCGAAGGTGTACCTGTTTTTACGAATGTCGACGATGCTCTACAGCACGCGATACACCTAGTTCAAAGTCCCCACTGATTCTCCACTTTTTTTCCGTCTTTTATTTTATTGTCTCCGTCAAGTTAGATTCGACGATTAATTTATTTTCACTTGTACTTGATTTTTTTTTTGCTATTTTTGTTCTTTTACTAAGTGTCACACATATTCGATACTTCATCTGCACGAACATGTGCCTTACCGAATTTTCAATTTAAATCTTTGTCTCACTGAATCTTCCCTCTCCCCCTCTCTCTGCCTTCTCTTACATTGTACTTTTTCGCTATAACTTATTAGGGGAAAAATGTTTGTGATTGGTCGCTCGAAGATTCATACTTGATTATTGGCCAAACGATATTATTGCGAAAAATTAACTCCTAGAGGACTGGGATTCCAAAAAATTTTAAAGCTCATTATTACTGTTGGAAAGTAATCTGAGGCCTTAATCGCAGAATTAAATCAAGGTTGGATATCGACAAGTCAGTCCATGATGCCATAAAACGTCATGCCGGTCCTCTAAGGGTTAAGAGTCTGAAATTGACACCGTTCGAAAGAATTTTTTATCGTCAACTATCGTGAAAAATGTATAATATAAATGTGACAATTTCCATTAGATTCTTAGTACACTACAAACTCTCTTAAGTTATAATTCTTTCCAACATGATTGATCAATTTTTTAGTAACAGATTTTCATTTTTTTTTTCAAACCATATGAAAAGTACTGAAAAAAAGTTTCTTTTGTTGTCTGTCGCGACAAATTGATTTTAATAATCGAAAATAGTTTATATGTAAAAAAAGAAAAAAATGTTCAGCGGGTGCGGAAAATGATCCAAGCATCGCAGTGTGGCCTCCTAGAATTAAGAGGGTTTGTAGTGTATTTGTTTTTCCAATCAATCGTAAAAAGAAAATAATCATAATTATTGTTAGAATTTGTGTCGGTTTTTTCTATCGAGCGGTGCCTGAGGGATTTCAACGACTTGTGAGTCTCGTGTTTTTATTTTATCTTAATTTAGAACGTTTTAGTTTTGATTCCAGATTATGAGTTGAGGTATTTTAGAAAATAATTAAGAATAATTGTACAATTGTTTCACGAGTGGTTCTTTGAATGACCATTTTTGTTTGTCGATCATGCGAGTGGGTATCTTGAGGAATTACGAGCTTCACACTGAATCAATGTTGAGGTACAAGATTTTTTTGAGCTAAAAAAAATAATTAACTCTTTTTCTTATAATTACTTTTTGTACTTCAACACTGAATTAGTTTTTTTTTGTAAGACGAGATATTCGGGTTCTCTTTGATCCGTTTTCCCTAATACGGCTATTATTTCCTAAGACTACTTTTTACCGTATGATGATAATACGTTAGTATAATAATCGATATAAGATGTAAAAATTCACTAGCACAACAAACACGGAACTTTGTTTTCTTTCTTGGGAAACTTGTTCATTGTTTGTTGCCGCTGTTGTTTGGTTTATCTTTATTTTCTCTTTCGTAAAAGACTGGAATAGGGCAGCGCGTACTGATATCGTCCCTCTGTGTAGCTAATATTCGAACGATCACAATTTTGTACGGACAAGAGAAAGAGAGTTCACGATAGACAGACGAATGATCTTGTTTTTTTTTTTTTTTAATGAATAGTAACTTCACACGCAATGTTTTTTGTAACAATCCTTGGGGTAACTGGTTGAGGATTCGATATCCTTGTATATATCATTTTTTCTTCGATTGTCTCTAACTGATTTAATGATAATTAATTTTTATCGTAATGTGAAAAAACGTATCGCGAGTAAAAAAGAAAGAGATGAGATAGGAAAAAATTGTAGCGTGAGTGCGTGAATATCGTGCGAATATATAGCTCAGGGTGTGCCTGATTAAATGAGCAAATGAATGACCTATTTTTTCAAAATAATACATTATAATTGTTTGATTTTAACACAGAAAAGTGAGAAATGAAATATTTGATGATTTTAGTTTTTACTGGGTGAACTAATTAAATAAGTGAAATAATTTTACTGCGCGAGATAAACAGAAAAAGAGAGAGCGAGAGGAATGTTACGATTATTTGATTTTAATGCAGGAAAGTGAGAAACAAAATATCTGACGATTTTAGTCTTTTTTTTGAGTGAAATAGTCGAATAACTGAGGGAATTTTACTGAGTGCAACAAACGTTGAGAGTGAGTGAGTGAGTGAAAGATTGAACGATATAAAAGTTAGCAAATTTGAAATCTCCGATTCGTATAAACGCTCAGAGACCTTATTGTATATCGTTCGTTCGAACATAACCGGCGGCTCAAGAAAGGAACGTTTACTATTATACTTATTTTTGTTCATTTCTTTTGTTTTTGTTTTTTTTTTAACATCACGTAACAATTATTTCATCGACGATATACCTTCTACCCATTTTTAAAATAAAAAAAATTTTCAAACTACTAATGAATGCACTTTTTTTTCCAAAATCTTATTGTATCAGGTAAAATTGATTATAGCCATTGATAATACGTGAAATTTGTATTAAAAGAAAAATTGATACTTATACAATGTACAAAATATTTGGTTACCAGAGTTTGTTCGCTCATATTCCGATGCTTTTTTAATCAACCGTGTTGTCATCACCATCCTTTTCCGGATTTTCACTCTTTTCTTCATCCTTGTCCGAATCCGATGGAAAATAATATTTTTTTATATTCTTCAACGATAATAATACTGGTATCATCACAGGTAGAAAGAGCGGAATGTATACCGCGTACCTGTCAAATTAAATGAAGAAAAGTATGTCAGAAAACATTACTACGAAATATGATTGTGACATAAATTATGAAATTAATGATGAGCTCAATTTTATTCACTTGCATTAAAAATATCTTTAATAATGGCTCGTTAAAATATTTTTATAAATTGAAATGTATTTTTATTTCTGATTAAAGACGAAAATTGATCTAAAAAAATCAAATAACGTAATTTAAAAAAAAAGTTTTTGGCATATGAAAAGATAAGGGAGACATGACAAATGATCGATAATTATATATCGATATTATGGAAAATGAAGCTTAGTTTCAGTGTTATCAGTACATTTTTGTCAATCGAATTATACTAATTTCATGAAGTTGTTTTCAACAATTATTATAGCTATATTGTGTGTCTAATATATATAACATTACACAAAATTTTGTATCTATATCATAAAAATGAAACTTAGTCCCAGTGTCATCTGCACATTTTTATCTACTGGATTATTCCAATTTTATGAAGCTATTTGCAATAATTATTGCAACTTTATCTTGTGCCTAATATACATTTATATATATGAAAAATCTATTCTACAAAATATATATTCAACAAAAATTAATTGTCAATCCAATATTATTACCATGTTCCTACATATAAATTCTCAAGAATTGTTTCAAGAAATTCTCAAAAAACTCATTGTACTGTGTCCTAGTTTTAAAAAATGTTTAATAATAAAATTAACTTAAAGCGACTTACTTTTGGTCATCAGGAAAGTACAAAAGTGCCAAAAGCGAAGGATCCGTGAAAGCTTCTTCGGCAGTTACAAAAGCTTCTTTGCTCAGCAGAAAAGCTTCGTTGAGATCACCGCTGTTCAAACGTTCCGCCGAGCGTTTGACCAACCCGAGGGCATTTTTAATCCTATTTCCAACTGTTTCCGTAATCACGATATTGCTTATCTTCTCAAGAAGCTGAGCAAGTGATTGTAACGTCAGTTTTGCCGATGTCAGCTGTTCGACAGTGCGAATACGGAGAAGTGCGTCGAATTCCCAGTCACGTGGTTTCGAGCCGACGAGAGGAACGACCGATACATCGGAAATATTGCCCTTCGGTTTATACAAAAAAAGTAAATTAGTAATAGCAAGGTGAAAACATAAATCATACGATTAAATCGGCTCTTCATTGTTACTTGTTTTTTTTTACCGGGTTTGGTATTCCCAAAAGCAATCTTAGTTGCGCTATAAAAACGCCCATTATCGTTGCAGGGTTAGGCACGACCTCGACAACCTCGTTCTTCCGTGCATTCTCACAAACTTCCGATGATGGATTCGCTATTACTATACCACCCCATCTAAGATAATGAAATTATTTATTTATTTATTTCATTTTTTTAAGCTCTGAATAATAATAGGAATAGTTGTTTCAGTTATAGTGATTTTTTGATTATAGTGATATAATAATTGTCATTAGGAAAAATTACCTCGGCGATAGAAAGGCTTCGACGTTGTTCGGCGATTTCGATCTGTAGCCCGTTCTCGTATAAATATGAAGCGGCGACTCGTCGCATGGAACAACGTAAACGACGAGGTTTATGCAAGGGTGCAGGCTGATCTGTGAAGCTAAGAAAATAAAATTATAAACGCCGCGTAAAGTATATAAAGAATTTTTGGAAATAACGAAAAAAATATAATTTACATTCTGCAATTCCTTATGTTATTTCTTAGGATAATACGAGATGATTAAACGATTTACAAAATATATTGAAAAATCGAAAAATCATTGTATTTCAAAAAATCAAATTGCATTTTAACAATGGATCGATTGCGAGAAAAAGTGGAAAATAAATTACAGAATTTTAGTTAGTTTGTTTTTTAATAGGTGGAAAAATGTTTGAATATTGAATTTTTTTTTCAAGAATATAGTATCGATGTGTTTATTTTTATTTCATGGTATTGTAAAATCTCGTCCTAGATCTTTTAAAATATCTTTAAACTCGATTTTATCTGTAGTAGAAAGTAAAGAAGAAAAATTATTTTTGTTTTTTCGTCGTAACCTTACCAAGTTTCTTTTCTAGGGGCGTGATCAATTGTGGTAAAACATCTTCGGGTAGAGCAAAGTGTCTACCACGTGGACTGCTGTCGGGTATTCGTTTCGGAGATACATCCAGTGGCATGAGATAAAGCCACTGCGACTTGATTGAAAAATTGGCAACTAGCGAAATATCATGAAGAAACGGCTCCAGGTAATCTGAAATAATTGTTCGAATAACTGGTTGAGGAAACAATGAAATTCCAACGAATATCCGTCGTTTAGACATTTTATTTTTGAGAAAAAAAAACTGACCGTTTGCCAGGCTCGGTAAATCCCAATTGACATTGAGCTTTTCCGGCTCCGGATTGACTAGAGTCAGCAGTACATCGTAAGCTGAACTTGCTGGAAAACGTCGACGATTCTCCTCGTCGAGGCTGTATCTCGTTGGATCGGTCAATGCGTTTTTCGTTAGTTCGACGGATTTGTCACGTAATATCCACTGTGATATGACCTCAGACAACATCGTTGAAGCTGAGAAAAAAAACAGAAAAACTTATCATTGCATCATTCATACATTATGTATATTTTTTT
>JABMBV010065836.1:0-13309 GCA_018906735.1 Mesochorus sp. PSUC_FEM 10030011
AGATTATAGGTATATCGATCACCGCCTCGATATATATTCCACTTTCCATTCTGCCTCCATTTTTCAGTCATTCACATCACTATCGTAAACTTATCTTTATATAGTACTCGAGCAATACTATATCAGGATAGACATCCTACAAAATGTATGTACTCATCTATACACACACACACATATATATATATATACAAATGTGAGTGGTGATGTTGGCAACATAGTCCATAATATGCTCTGTACAGTGTGAGTGTAATGGGGAGGGAGGAGGAGGAGGCGAATCTCACGAGCCTCACGCCAAGTCGCTCTTGAGGCGGAAACTTTCGTTGCTGTACCTCCACCTCCTTCTCCTCCTGAAACCTTGGTCATACATACGTAGCGCCTTCTCTCTGGGTTGCAGTCTCTCGCAAAACGCAAAGTTAAGGTACACCGCTTAGGGCGGCATGAGATGACGAAAAAGCAAGTAAGGGTCCAGGAGTTGAGAGGAGCTCGGAGAAGAGCGGAGAGAGAGAGAGAGAGAGAGAGGAAGGGGGGAGAGGAAAAGAGGGGAGCTTTCGTAGCAGCACGTTGCAAAGTTTTGCACTCGAACACGTCTCAGGGGAGCGTAAGAGAAGGGAGGTGGGGGAGGGTTCCTGAAGAATCGAGGGGTGGTACGACGTCGGCCGGCGGCGAAACAGTGGAGGACAGAAGGAGATGGTGAGAGTGGGAGATACATGGTGGTTATAGTCATACTTGGATAGACGGGATAAAGTGAAAGAACGTGGAGGGAGAGGAGGAGGGGAGAAGGAGAAGGAGGTGGAAAAGAGAGAGGGAGGAAGGTGAGATAGAAGGTAAAACCAGCGTCCTGGCTAGAGGATAGCAGAGACACAGCCGGGGATTCTATTTGTTCAGGGTTGACGAAGTTTATACAGTACGCGACCCCGTTCTCCGACTCTCATCGTCTATATACTTCATCCCCCCTCCCACAGCACTTTTTCTTTCTCGTTTTATATACATGTATATATATAGGAGGTTTAAAATGTAGTACCACATCACAAGCTGCAGTTTCAGGTTGAAAACCGATATGACGGAATGAGTTCATATTGCATGCGCTTGAGGAGCAATCCAAATATGTAGAAAACTTTCAAAATGGCGTATATTCTAGTATTAAAAAAAAGAAGAAGCTTAATGAAAACGAACGGAGTAATATCCATGACAATCACTTATTCGTGGATTGACACAGTTGGAAGTACGGTCAATATCTGCTGCTCGGACACATATGCTCTCAACCTACCAATGGTAAAAATTCTTGTACTTTATACTTTCGCGTCTGTGTATGTGTGTATGTGGGTGGAAGAGAAAGGACGAGATAGCCTTTTATCGAGTAGCGGCAGTTGAAGAGAGCCCCGTGGCTTCCTGGACATCCTGCTATGGTCCTGTGGCTGTGGAAATCGATGTTTTTCTAGACAAGGTATTTTAGAGACAACCCAACCGTGAGAGAAGCGCCAATGAACAAGGTAGAGAGAGAGAGAGAGTAGAAGCATCTCCAGCTCGGACGTTGAAGCTGGAAAGCTTTTACGTCGCTAGGAACGAGGTAAAGGATTATACGAGGCTATTAAGGCTATGGCGAAGGGTTGGAAAGAGGAAGAGAGAGCGGGGAGAAAGAGACTGGTTGGAGAGTGAGCGAAGGAACAACTCGATGTGACAGCCTCGAAATTACTTCTGCATGGTAGCCAATCACCGGGCACTTTACACTTTATTCTCCTTGTCACACTTTTCAACTGAATCATGGAAAACATGTCCGTTTTACAATGAAATGGTTCGGATGAATGTGAATTTATATAAGACTCAAGATTCGCATATATTATATGCGAAAAAGAAATTTTCGCGGAGCCATTTGTCGACATTGTTGAAAAGTGTCGAGAGAAGAACATACCGAACAGAAGATCTCCTTCAAGATTGTGTAATCTTGGCTCAATTATGAGCCTGCGTTATCTGAAGCGGAAATGAGGCCTCTCCAAGTATAACGGAAACTCGAATAGGAATACATATAAAATGCATGAATAGTTAAGTGGAATGATGGGAATAGTTTATTAGGTGAAAAGTTCCTCGGTGATAATACGCGGTAGCCTCTTGAATCTTGAATTTCGAATTCCGATTAGTGGCTACGTATATATATATATATATACGGGGTCTCGTGTAGATGCGACGTAGTCACAGAGCTGCGATGGCACTTTCCTGGCTGGCGTCGTATTGCCACGGGACCACTAGAATTTTATTACATCGCCTCTCTGGATCGGGCTCGTTCGCTCACTCGAATTCTCCCTAACCACAGTCTGGCTAAAAGTGGATCATATACCACGCGCGGATGATACCAGGTTATCATAAAGCTGTAATGAGCAATGCTATAAGATAGCCACGAAGGAGCACGAAAACCATGGCGCTTCATATTTCCTGGGTCATCACGAATAATCGAGAGACGATTGCGATCAAAACTCTCAATGATATTTCCATTTATTCGATCAATTCGTATTAGATTTTTGATGTGATAGCTGCTAACACTCGTGTTATCCGATTGATAACTCGATGATTAATTGGTTTATTGGGCAGCTTCGATGATGGAATTTTTTCTATAAAATCCGTTATTTCGCCGGGCTCACTTTTATTAGGTGATTCGGTTAACTCCATCTTCTCCTATTCCACCTTGTTCTTGGATCTTTTCATCTCACAGCTACCTCTGAAATATTCAATTTAATACGGGTTCCAGTTAACGAAAACATGCCACAGAATTCTCGTCGTATAAACTGTCGGCTCTTTGTCTCGTATCCTTAACACGATAGGAAAATACACTAACAGCATCCATAAGCCTGTGAACCATATCACATTTTCCGTATACGTTTCAACGCCTTTCAACCTCCCTTCAGATTTTCAGTAAAATCCATATAGCGCATATTTGTATGCCAATAACCCTCTGCTCCTCTCTTTTGTAATGGCTTATTGTTGAATTCCATAAGGACAAGAACCAACAGAGATTGCGGATCCAAAAGAGATCAATGTGGTTGAATCTGGACCAGAGCAAAAGGAGGATTCTGTTGTTTAGATTGCAGATACCGATTTTAGCGATGAAACTGGGGTCAGATTCGCTCATCGATTTTAACCCGAAAGTAACAGCTGTTCGGTTATTTCCCGGCGAGAAACGGAAAATTGGGTTTTCAACGACTCTTAAAACATTCCTGATACTTTCCTTAAAACCACGATCTTCTGTACCTCCGTAATGTCTCAGCAATTTTTTTAATATAACAGCTCATGTGTTCTACATTTCTTCACTTCTATTTTTAAACTTTTTTTTTGAAAATCGAAAGAAAAAAACATGTCTCTATTCTATTGGACATATATTAAAAGCAGTTCACCACATGCTTCTGTATCTTTCCCATATTTCAGTAGATTCGTAATCCAACAATTTATGTATTTTTAAATTTTTCGTTTTCATTTATAAAAATACTGAAAAACATGGATAAAAAATTATTTTTATTCTACCAAACAAACATTGAGTTGAAGAATTTAAAAATGTAATGAAAGTCAGAATAAAGCAATAAAGCAATTTTAGTAATTTTTAAATAAAAAAAAACTCATGTAAAATCGGCATTTTTTTCGGGTATATTTCGAAACTTTTTTGAAAATGGTAGAAAAAAAAGTGTGTTTCGATTCCATTGGGTAGATAATAAAAGCAACCCATCGTATGCATAACACCAAAACCAATATGCTTAGATAACGAACAGATATGTGTTACGTACATTAGCCAACCGCGAAGAAGGAACGTTCGTATCCACGATAGTTTATTAATATTAACTATACATCGATGCGGCGAATCGAGGTTATGGTATATTCGGATAGTAGTAGGAAGCACAATACATATTTATGTTTCTCGGGATGCTGTGTAGAGTGGCTGAATCCGTGAGAAGCTTGACCTACTCTCTCTCTCTCTCTCTAGTTCGTTCGCGAATTCTGAAACCCTCCTGCCACACACCAGACATGTAAAGTATGCATGCATCCATTATATTTGTGTACTGCGAATGCATTCTCCACGTTTTACATAACCATACATCTGTCTTTGTATAGAATGTTTATTCATATATATATTTATATATACGCGTTTATTTGAATGTGTGCAAGGAAGGAATGGGCACTCAATGTATATACGCGATAGGGCTTCCACATGCATATGCATACATTTTCACCTTTTACCATATATAATAATAACAATAATATAATACAAGAACTATAGTTAAAGACCCACAGTCACTCGCACACTCGCTCATTAAGTCCAGGTTAAATGTGAGCCAAATACGAAATTGGGGTCTCTCTATATTTTATGTTTCATTACAATTTCAGTTCAATTTCTCAAATTCTGCTTCATGCAGATGACATAAATATTTGACTTATATGAAAAGCCTGTTTGCTTGAAACTTGATTGATATTATTCGTAGATTAAAATTTGAATTAGAGATCTCTCATTTTCTATTAGCGATTTTTGGTATTATACATTCTTTTTGTATAATTTTTGTTTTCTCTTTTTGACGATTGTTGAAAGTTGAAGATTTTCTTAATTTTTTTAAAGTTTCTTTTCCATGGAAAACCTTAATAAATTTTTACTGAAATATCTAAGGTTTGTTATCGGTGTGGAAAAAAAAATATATCTTATGTGGTTTTAAAAATAAATTTCTATTTATTAGTGCCAGAAAGAAAAGGCTCAGGGAATTTTCTCTGTAGTTTCTTTTACTTGCAAACCATGCAAACCTAGGTATTAAAATGTTCAGTCATTGAACACCGGTTAAGTTATTGGAACATCTTTCTTTTTGATTCATTATTTGAGCCAGACAAGAATTCGCTGTGGCTTTTGTAGAGTTGGTAAAATTTTCTCTGCATTGGGATCGGCTTATCGGACCGGGGCCAAACTCCTGTCGTACTCCTAATACCTAATACATTCCAGCTATGCGGGTTCACGTGACGCTGCGAGTACGAGGGGCTTAAGTCAAATCCGCTGGTGGTACTGAAAGTGCAGCAATAGGAAATTTACCCCAACCGTTGAAACCAGCCCCTATCTAACTCTACCGGTACGACGAATCTCAAACTCCATTTACGCTATTAACTTTTCGACATAATTTAATATAAGATATGTGAACCCTATTAGCCAAGACTATAAATTAAGCTATGAATTAAATTTCTATCCAAAGTTTCCAGTAACTTTTCAACATATTGTTGATTTACTAAACCGATTACTTTTAATTATTAGCACCTGCTTTTATTAAAAAAAAAAAAAAAAAACAAATTCAGCATAAAAGCAAAAATACTATTTTAATTGGGACTGATTTACCAGTAAAACATTAGAATACACGATTCGCCTAAACCATGTCGAATGTTTCTGGATTTTTGTATCAATCCAATATTTTGTGACATGGTTTCCCGTTGAAATTAATTTGAAGATGTCGGGATGGGGTGTCTAGAGCCTGCGGGAAGATCCCACACATTGATGTCCCTTCGCGTCTTTAACCCGGGCAAGTTACCGAGTAAGTTGGCGAAGGGCACCAACTACCACCCGCGAATACGCTCTCATGTGTCCCTATACCCAGGGTAAGCCCTAATAACCAGCCAGTGGATTACTACAATACCGAGAACATCGTTCTCGTATATGGTTCCGACCTCGAGCGACGTATTACAGCAGATTGGAAGCGATACAACCCCTGAGGCGATGGTGGCTGTAAATACATAGGGTATATAAGCTGCAGGGTGCCCAGTGGAAGATCGCTCTAGCTGACTGGTGAGACAGGGTTCATTTACCAGCACATGGCTGATGTGCTTCCACCGTTGTTCATTCTCCGCGTCGGTTATCCTTCCGCCTTTCTCTCCCTGTTTCTTGTAATCCATGCCTACACACTACTGGCGGGATGGTGTAGATTGCCGGATAAGACCAGAGATCCAAATGACAAGACACGAAGATCCAGCCGAAAAACGCTCGTCTGATATACTATTTTCTCGGTTCGCCTTCCTTTCTATCACGGTTACGAAATCCTTCAACCCACATTGCCAGTTCTCTAGTCTTGATTAGCCTGAATGAACTTCCAGGATTGATGAGCTATTTTTAGGAATCGGCATTTCTCGAAAAGAGAGGTGAGAAACGGATGTGTCATAGCTCAAACGGACACTGTCCAATGTCTTTGTGAAGTAGTTAAAACCTCTTGGGTCGCACCTTCAAACATCGGTCTTGTTCCAAGTTGCCTTTCTTTTTGGCATCTGAAAATTGGTACTTGCTTCGAATGAGCTTGACCGCAGGGCTTTGGAGTAGCAATTTCTGGTTAAGACGCGCAATATTTGTTAAGGAGGTTTGAGCTCGTTTGACGCTTTGTCTTTCGTCGGAGTGTTTGCGATGCCCTTAGAGAAGCAGAATCCTCGGTACAGGAACAGCGCGGTTAGCATAGTTCTATCATGAAAGAGTGTGAAAGCATGCCAAAGACATGAGAAATCGTCGGACAAGCTTGGTCTTGTAAGGCTTGTAGCGACTCCACAAAACCGGGGACGAACTGCTTCGAAGAACTGCGGTCACTAAAAGGGCCCAGGGTAAAGGGATGCAAGTTTCATCAAGATCGTCGAGTAGTTCTCTGCGGCGGTACTATCACCGAGGCAACCCTCGGCACTGCCCGAGTCTTTTTCCCTCGTTCACTTGCGGCTTCACATAACGAATAGATTGGGATCTTTGGAGACTCTTCGAAGGTTCACTGACTTTGGAACGTCGCACGAGAATACAGTCTGGAGTCGGGATTCGCGCCAATTTAGAAGTTTCCGTCTTCTCCGGTATAAGCCACCGCGCTTCGGGCAGACCGGAAAGTATCTCGGATATGAATATATATATATATGTAGATATATACTACACAGAGCACACGACTCTAGTGGAAGAAACCTCTCGAGTTGAAGGAATGCCGAGAGCACTCACGTCGAGAGCTTTTCCTCGTGGACTGACACATAATTGCGGCTTGATAGATTTCCGAATGATGACTTTGGTGCTCACTTAAAAGTAACAAATTCTTTTTTATTACTTCTTTCTTTAAGTGCTCGTAGTCGACTATATGAATCGTCGAAACTGATCCTACCTGGTAACTCCTATATTTCCTAATTATCATTCTTTTAAGATTCAATGATGCGATCAGAGATTAAAACTAGTTATGCCCGCAAGAACCTCGAGAACTTTCAGCAATTGATCGTGCATCGCGGGAGTACATATTGCTCGAGGATACTGCTAACGGGTTGCATAACGTACAATCGTTAAAAATGATCCGGTTGCTGTTGAGCGTGAAAGCTACCGATAAATCTTGGTTTTAGCGTCGTTCCATTCCTCCCACCATCGTCACTATATTTCTCTCTTCTCATATGTTCTGCCATGGCAAACTCAGGCTGACTCTAAACCAGACCGAATCCAACTGTGACCAGAATTCACATTGAATACATCCAGATTTCACTTGTGCAAGTGAACACCTGTACGCGCATCTACAAGCACACAGTATATGTACAGTGTTCCAGAACTGTATAGGCTGCATCGTTACATCGCTGCCGCTTCTCCCATTCTATAACGGTGTTATGACAACGGCCTGAGCTGTTATTTCGGATATTAACGCGACGTTAAGCTGCCCTTACACTAAACGTATACACGCTTACACACACACATATACACATATACTTACACATCTACCCTATTGTAAACTGCTATACGTACGGATGATTCTCACGTTGCACGAATCGCTCATACGTTTCGAAGTTGCCATATAAACGTTTTAAACATTAAATTCCTTCATGAACGCCACCCATTTACGACCAAACACGAACAATTTCGTCGGGACAATCAACTTTTTTAGATTCTTTTATCATTTGCCATTTCAACGATCCAACTTGCCCACATGAATGTTTGCACACGTCTTCCACGAACCATCGACTTTATGATTAATTAAACAATCCCATTGTCAACCATTAATATCAAAGATTCTACAATTTATATCTTCAATCTAAACATTGATTAAAAAAAAATGAATTACTTGGATAAAATAAATGATACAACGAAGCATTTGCCGAGAAGATGAGATGATTAAAAATGAAACTCACAGTGGCTCAAGTGATATTCATTACAGCGTTTTATCCGTTACGAAAATATTACACGGATTATGGCATCTATATAACGGGTTGGAATGTTGCCGGGCTAACCGAACGATAAAATATGCGGAGCGATAAAATTATACATTTTTTAAGTACCACGAGATGGCGAGTGGCGAAGGCAATACGGGCTATACGATTCTTTTCTTTTTTTTTTTTTTAATTCATTATTATTATTTCGTCGTGCACGTTGAGGGTACATGTGTTTGACCACGCTCCGAGACTCGAGTTGCCTGTTGCCTCCCAGCGCAGAGCTTTCCTACGTGTAACGTGCCACGGTCCTCTGCGGTAGCGGTGCCAGGGTATGGGTTATATGGAAAAACCGAATCATCCCACCGCGAATGATCGTAAACGAAGCACGAGCCCAGCAGCTACGCGGTCTAGTCACTCATGCCTACCATACTCGCGAATGTTACACATGCTGGATATATATATAATGCTCCGTATACATTATGGCCGGGCTCTCGTCTGTAAAAAATCTCGTAAAAAAAACTCACTTCCATCAGCACCAACAACGGCTGTCTTTTCGTCGGTTTTCTCCATCTCCTCGGCTATACCTTAATGCAGAATATATTTCTGCTATGCATCTCTGAGTGCCTTTCCCCTGTACGTATTCTCCATCTTAGCATTATATTACCTTTTTTCGTTCTTCGATACTTTTTTTACTTTTAGACTGCCGAAAAGTCGAAGTTTAGACCTTTACGTAATCGGAACTTTGTATAGATTATATCTCGTGATAAGATTTTTGACATTTTTTGAGAAAATTTAAGCCCTTCATTCCCAGCAGTCTGAAGATTAAGATAGGCAGCCCATCAAAATCGTTTTCTTAGAAAAATTTTGAAAAAAGTGTATACATATTGTGCAGAAAAATGTCAAAAATCGACTGGCATAAAATCGTCATTTTTATTTAGAATTTCTCAATTTTCTGCCTGTCGATTTATTGCATTTTTCTGTACATCATTTTTTTTCAATATTTTCCTAAGAAAATGGCTGTGGCGGAATAAATGTCTTTTATTTGACATCGTCACCCCTTTGAGTCTTTTTCCTTTTCAGCTGATCTCGTTTCGTAAAATAAACAATATAAAAAGATACTGAGCACACCGACCACATAACTTCGTCTGAATTAAGCCCACACAAAAAGGTACAAGCCTCCCACGATGCAATATAACCCAAGACCCTCCTCCCCCCTCCTCCTCTTTCCCTGAACCTCGCTCCGCTCGTATAATTTTCAAACCTCCTGCACGGTCTTGCGATAAGCCTTATCTGACTCGGTGCAGATTCGCCTTGCTGACCCAAGTCCGGATAACTCCGAGCACACAGTAGTACTAGTAAGTGCCCATAGAATAATGTGTTGAGTAAGTATTCCGGTCACTGCGAACGTATACATCATGGTTTAATAGGGGTTTAATGGCTACGTGAGATCGTATATATTACGTAAAAATGCATTGCCAATTAAAATGCAATCAAACGTTTTAACTGTTTGACGCTGACGAGAGAACGCTTGAATTTCGTTATTGAAATATAGGAGTGTGGATTGTCTCTTTTGTTGTGAGACAAAAATGTAATTACGAATGTTATTATTTTTTTGAAAAATGTGAACATATTCAAAAAATTGTTTAAACCTGTATAAGTATAATTATCGTAAAAATAGATTTTTCGTTATTTAGTTAATGGCAAAATTAAAATAGTTTGAAAATAAAAAGAATTTTCCTTTGTGCTTAACAAAATATTTTTTGTTTGCTTTTTATTGCACAACATCGATTAATTCTAGAGTTTTGAGAGATAAAAGTCACAAAAGTTCATAAATTTTGATCATAGAAATCCCAATAACAGTCAGGACAGAATTTGAAAATCGAATTAAGGGAAAAACTGAGGAGTATACGATTTGTAAAGTAATTTCGTGGCTGTAGTATCCAATGTCCTCAATAAATAGAAGTCGAGGATAAAAAAATTGAGCAAAGTTTAAAAGAGATGAGGTGCGAATGAAGAGAAGAAGAGTAGGGGATGAAAAAGAGCATCAGAAGTAGAGTGAAATGAGCCGAGAGCTCAAAAAAACTACACGTGTATGTGTGTGGGCAAATAAACAAAAAAAAAACGTTTAAACGAAGAAAACGAGCAAAGTTAATCAGGCTAGAGGAAACGAATGGATTCAGGAGGTAATTAGTGGAGTTCGTCAAAGTACAGGCCGAAAAGAAAAAAGATAGAGAAATGGACAGCTAGACGAAGAGCCTCGGATGGGCAAAGACTTTTTCACAAATGGTGGGCCATGGATCGTTTAGTAAAAATTTCGAGGCACCGACATACATTTCTTTGCATTTTTCAATTACTCTATGACTCAGATTCTCATTTTATTTTATTTACCTTTTTTTTTAGTTCCACTAACATCTAAATGTATTCTCGTGTAAGAATTTAGTCAATTTTATTTCAAATTCATTGAATCCCATTCTTTTTTCTAATAGCACAAATTTTCGACTCTTCAATCTGTCCCATATGTTTATTTGAATTTTTAAAAAAAATTGTATTTGATTTCACAATTTCTGTTTCAACACACGGTAATATTTTTTTTTTCATTATTCAATAGGAAATCCCCCGTTGAGATAATTCGAACAAACAACAATATTCGTATAGAGATTGCAGTGGGCAAAAAAATTGGTTCGTCAGGTCTCAAGGGATAATAGGCAAAGTTTGCTTTCGCTTCGTACGTGCACATGTACGAGGGGTAAAATGGCATAAAATAAATAGTCTCGTGACTTTGTATGGACAATATAGGTGTTTATATATGATTTCAGGTGGGTTCATGGTGTGTAGTTGCGTATACAATAATATTCATTCGCGTATATATATATATATATCGTAGATCGCTTTGCAGAAAGTATCATGTGCTCAACGAATTAAGCTTCGTGTACGCAAAGACTTTGTGCTGATACGTCACGTACGGGAGTAAAATGTACGCGTATACCTCGCAGTATACATATCGGATGATGTCCTCCCTGTGACTGGAATTTCCGGCTCTCGTTCGATATATATTCCACCCGAATAACGCTTGCGTGAACGCTCACATACTCTCCGTCTCTCGAAAAATCCGAGGATGAAAAAATATTTAAAAAATCATGATACACATCGATATGTCCCTGCATATAGACAGCAGACTCGAATGAACATTTTTTTTTTTTTTTTTTCAACGTGATGAGTAAAACTTTGTGTGGATTTTATCGGTTCAATTCGCCTGTTTCGGCAAATATTTCAATAGTCTCAATAGTACCCATACTAGACGAAATGAAAGGAAAAAAAGTGTTCGCATGCTCGTACACACAAACAAAATATCGTGTGTATCAAATATACTTTTACGGATTTAAACAAGTATCTCGTCTCAAAGCTTTGTATTAAGTTTGATGAAACGTATTTTTTTTTTTCGTTTTATTATAAAGGTCATGATTCAAATATATATTGAAAGAAATCCCATTTTTTTATGAAATTTTTCAAAGAAATTTCAAAAATCGCTATTTTGTAATTTTCTAATAGAAATGTTTGATTCTGGTCCTAACGAAAATGGCAAGAACAATAATTTATTTGAATTTTTTGTTTTACACGTACTCAAAGACCGACTGCACCACCCACCAACCTCTTTTTCGATAACTTTTACTTCGATACAAAAAAAACACTGACTAAATTTAATTAAATTGGCAATAACTTTTTTTTCTATGCAATCCAAGATACCAATAATAATTTCTGAAACGATCAATATTTCTAACCTTCAATTTTTTTTTTTAATTAAAATGTATACAATACTAACTTAAACCTCACGATATTACAATGACCAGTAGAGAATCATTGGCTCGTTGCTAAAAATGCCTGACTTGTAGAATGAGTTCCAGACAATTTTCAAACCGAGTGAAATTAAAAGATGCATCTGCCAACAATAAAAAATTTAATGCCTAAACAAAATATATTATAATCCATATCTTCATTATTTTTTTTTTATTACACGAATTCCATTTTTTCTTATTATAACAAAGAAAAAAAAAGGAAAACCACCCTACATATGCTCAATTATGTCATTGGTCCATGACGTGTTACATAAATAATTGAGAAATAACGTTTCGTTTGTTTTCAATTAACCGACGGTTTGCACTAAGAGATTTGTTTAGGAATGAGACGTGTATCGAGCGAACAATCGCAGTTGCATTTTGAATACGATCTCATGGGACTGCACACGGTTTACGATAATATACCATCCTGTGCATGCATACAGTGTATGCGTTACACTTCAAGAGTGAGTAAGGTTCAAACTGAGAGAGAATCGCAGGAGATGCGCAGGGGAGAGAGAGAGTTTGCCCTGCGTATGGTCGAGTGCGAGTGAGAGCGAAAGAGAAAGGAAGAGAGACAGATATAGAGAGCAAGAGAGAAAGATAGAAAGAGAGAGAGAGAGAGAGAGAGGAGAGCGACCATGAGAGAGAGATAGTTGGCTACGCATCCTAGATAGACGACGCTTTGTATTTGCCCATTAATAGGGAACTACCATCCTGGCTCGGGGTTACCTATTCGACGCTGAGAAATTAGTGGAGGCGCTAATTGTATTACGTAACCTAGTTAGCGATGTGTGCACTTGGAAATTTGCTCCTGAACACTCGACGTATCCAGTTCTCTCCCTCCCTCTCTCTCTCTCTCTCTTTCTCTCTCTCTCTCTCTCTCTCGTTTCCATTTAGGCATGACGTTATATATAACCCGTCTGTGTATATATGCATAGATGGTATGCATAGAGAAGCATATTTATATTCATCCTCACCTATATGTATAATCCCATATATAAACAACTTTCGTGTACCAAAAACCGTGGCGTAACTCATGTTACTTCGGATTTTTTTATCTTCCTCATTCCATTCCTAATTACTCGCAACACGTACCGTGCACTTTTTATTTTTTCTCTACTCAGAAGATTCAGAACTGCTTTCAGGACTCGTACCCGTTATTCATTCCGATTCATAATTTGCCTTCATACACACATATTTTATTCGCCTCTCGAAAGATTGGGCGAGTCAACACGATGAAATAGATCGTTGAAATGTATGAGTAGAGAAATAGAAAGATTTCTTTTTTTTAATTAATTTTAATTTTTAATTTGTATTCGAAAAAAATTATT
>JABMBV010065946.1:0-13304 GCA_018906735.1 Mesochorus sp. PSUC_FEM 10030011
AATACCGATAATATGGCATTGAAAAAGGCTTCGATACATTTTTTAATTTTTGTCCGGAAACTTTTAGTCGGTAGTGTATATATATATATATTTCTCTCTCTCTCTCTCTCTCTCTCTCTCTCTCTCTCTCTCTCTCTCTCTCTCTCTCTTTCTCTTTCTCGTGTATTTCGCGAATTCATTCGGGTCCCAGATTTCGTAACGTATTTGTCTCATTCATAAAACGAGCATTGTGTGTTCAAGAAAATATTGCTTTTGGCTATTACATACTACAATATGGGTTGCTTATGTTCGACCCGATGAGCTGTATTTATTACCTCTATATGTGTACGAGTTCCTCCACCAAATATAGGTACAGGTTGTACCGGGTGGTCTTAAATTCTTAAAACTATAGTAAGTACATAATTTGAAAGGCCATATTGAGATAAACATCCATAATTTTTTTCGAATTTTTTTATCCAATAGTTTTTGAGTAATGGTGACTCAAAGTTTTCAAATTTCCAGCAACATAAAATTTTTAAATTATTGCAATTTTTTAGCTAGAGCTAGAAAAAAGTTTTTTAAAATAATTTTTAGAGAAAAATATGAACTTCTTGAAAAAATGCAGCAAAATTATCTGATTTGAGAAAAATTGTTAAAATTATATTTAAAAACTTAAAATCGATTTTTCAAGCATATAGCAATTTTATGGAACACAACGAAAGTATTTTTTTTGGAATAGATCATATTTTTTTACATAAAATACACTATTTTTGAATTTGGGACTTTTTAAAATTTGACTTATAAAAAATAAAGTTCAAAAAATGTCCAATAAATCCACTTCATAATTTTCGTTGACGAAGAATCCCTCATATTCGAAAATATAATTTGAATTATATTTTGCAATATTAATAAAACCACAAAATGTAGTATATTTTTGATTATATTTTCGAGTATATTATTTTTTCGTATGGGACCTCCTCACTATAAGAACCTCGTTATAAGAAATATTCCCTTTCGTTCTGGTTGAGCGAGTTTTATGGCTTCCTCCACTTGATACTTGTGTGCGTAAGGGTTTAAATTGTAGCCTCAACTGCTCACTATTAGAATCAAGTCATTTTGTCAAAAAAGGATATATTGTTTCTTAAGTAAAAAATTCATTTCCAACTACGCGCTAAAAAATTTCGTAAGTAAAAAGTTGAATACGGTATTGAACTTCTAGCAAACTTTTCAAATTATTCACTTTCTCAAAATAATTATTTATAGTTGAAATTCGCAGTTTTTAAAAATATTTTAATAAAAGCTTATGTTAAAAATGTAATTTCAAACAATGAATATTTCGATTATTTTACGACAAAACCTTCTCAAATTTATTACACGTTACAATGTAATGTTCAAGAAAACTCACGCAAATTTTTCAAAAATTATCTTAAAAAAATTATAATTGATGATTCTACCTATGCTTTATACATACTAAGTAGACAAAAAACTGCCCCGGTATAAAAAAATGGACAAGTTAATTTAAGAAAACTTGTCAAAAAATGTATTATAATATAAACACTAAGACAAGCATTTCTTTGGTGAATGAGTAGATAATCACTTTTGTAATGTAAATAAAAATCTTACAGAGTACTGATCCAGCCCATATATTGGAATGCTTATCCTAAAATTTACAGTAGAATTAATTTCCTTAGAAGTTTTAAATAAAAGGTAAAAGATTCAATGAGGAAATGTCGATCTTCTCTTTTTTCCAAATAAATAGACACAATTATTTTTTATTGCACTTTTTGAAAATTATATGAGCACGGATTCTGAAAGTTAATATACAGTTTTATTGGATATACATTGGATAGGGTTATTCTTAAATTTTTCTGAACTTCAGTTTCATAGAAGAATGAGTCGAAAACGTGTCCATTTGGAACGTAATGAGTTAAATAACGAGAGTCGCGTTTATCGCGTGATGAATTTGTACAAATTAAAAGAATGAAATTATCGTCAAATAAATAATGCTCCGACTCTTTTGGAGTCTCGTTCGATCGATGGTAAAAAACTCGATTTGAACTGCTGCATCGGTGCCAATACACGAAGTCGCACAGCTGGAACGAGGTGGAAAAATGTTGGCTCGATTAAACCGAAATGGTCGAATGTGACGGCTTCTAAAAAGTTACCGACCATCAAACTTTCCAGACAAGATATACACGCGTATGTGGAAGGCAAACATACACACAACGCACACACACCACGAAATGATAATGTTTGAAAAGCAACGAGCAAACTTACTGACTGACGTTGATTCAACCAACGAAATACAATTAACGATACACGATTTCTCGGTGATTCATATTGATATCGTTCGGTTCAAAGTCATTCTCTGCTACTGGGATATTTATAAAAGAGGAAATATACTATATACATTTCTTTTCCTTTTTTTTTTATGCTCATTTCCCTCTTTGACTTTATCTACTTTGGTTGTCTTTCCGTTACGGCACGAGATTCGTAACACGAAACGAAACGATATATATAAATACTATGTATATATATATAAACACGGAGATAGAATTTAGAACAGCGCCTGCCACATCAATTGTAAATTGATACGAACATTTCAACGTTTTGCACGTGAAAAGTTTAATTGCTCCGCACGCGGTTTAAAGTCGCGAGCGTGTATAAAGTCCCAGGTGTGCTCGTGTGTATAGTTATAAAGGTTCTCGAGTATTGTTATAATACAGCGTACACGATGAAATGGTAGCGCGCGCGCGCGATATACAACGCTTTTGTTGCAATGCTCGTGCATCGTTTCGTACGACCGAATCGTAACTGCGATCACGAGATCTCTGAATAACTTGCAAATTATATTACAACCCTGAAAGTTCCACAGTCCCTCTGAAGGTGCACGGAGCGCTCACACTAGACGGTACCATACGTTTTTTTCTTCGTCTTCTTCTTCTTATTCTCCTTCTTCTTTCTCTTTACTTTCTTCTTATCCCGCTCAACCATCACTCATAACTTAATCCAGGGTTCTATCTGCGAGTGTAACATGCCAAGAAAGAAGAAAGAGACAAATCGTCGCAATGAAGAGAAATTAAAGAACAAGGTTCGAACCTCGTGTACCTGCGCCAGCCAAGCAATTTCTGGTTAACGAGATATATTTATAGGCTCGACCATTTTTCTTTTTCATAGAAAAGTTTTCGGAGCGATTTTGAACCACGAAATTGCACAGTTTTTACACTGGTTAACGTATAAGATAATCGGAATCCTTCACGAGCAGCTAAAAGTGTATCAACTCTTTAAAATATAGACCGCTCGATATACAAACGATTGATATCAAACATATTTTGAAAGATAAAATATCTCGATAGTACATTTTTCATTCTATATTGACCTTTCGTGAGCACATGTCGAGATGCGAAGCAACTATCGATGCAATACGTATGAATCAACAACCTTTATTCAGTTTGTGTTTACTAATAGAATAAAACATTATGTGCTGAAAAAGGAGTAAAATGTTGTTGAAAAAGCCATATAAACGTGGCTACTCCGGAAAAAGTTATTTTCTTAAACAAAAATCACACCTTGACTAATTTTAAAGATATATAAATTAAATTCACGGGCAATACTTTCGATAAATATAGTGATTCGAAGGGAAAAAGAAACATTGGAGAATGGTTATTCGAGAAGAGAAAACGTTTCCTTTTCTAGAAAAAAAAATTCGAGATGATTCTAGAATTTCGGCGTAAGGAATCTTGGAAAGCATTGAATTGTCTAGTTAACCGGTTGAGTTGATATATGCAATATAAATTCTAAAAGAAGCCAAAAATGTAACAATGCTCGTCTCTCAATCAGTCACAATAAAAAATGTGATAGCGAATAATAAATTAAGTAAAATTCGAATCATATGGATGCGATGAAAAATTGATGAAATTTGAATTTGGTAAATTGGAAGGATATAAATGATGGAAAAAAATAGGAAATGAGTAATTTAGACAGCAGCAGCAGCAGCAGCAGCAGCAGCGTCAGCAGCAGCAGGTATATCGTGATATGGTAATAGCGTGAGGAGGACTCACTTGGAGCAAGCGGCGTCGGGTAGGTCGCGTGGTAAACGACACGCTGCGAATTCGCGTGATTGTAGCCCGCCATCGTAGGGTTTTTTCGTCTTTGCTTCTCCACCGTGCCAACAATCGAGTGTTGCTTTCGTTTCTTAATTTTTACTTCCCTCCGCCTCGTTTTTTTATCGAGTGACGATAGTCCCGTCACGTCATGTCACGAGTCCCGATTCGCGAGAAGGGAAGAAACGACGATCGACGAGCTGGAACTCGATGCATAACTCATCGAGACACACGTGGCACAATCGCCTGCACAATTTTCCTCTCCTCTTTCTTCTTTCTCTCTTTAAAAAAAAATTTTTTTTTCCTATTTTTTGTTTCTCAAATGCAGACGATAGAAGAATTATTTGTGCTTTATTTATTACTTCCTGGACGATTTGAGCACAACCGGACTCGTGAATTTTTCAAGTCGTCCGTTTTTTACTTTGTATTGATTCTTTTATTTTTTTCTCAATCTTCGTTTTTCTCCCGCTCTCTCTCTCTCTCTCTCTCACACTCATTCACTCACTCTCGCTCTCTCTTTCTCTCTCTCTCTCTCTCCCTCTCTCTTTCAGTGTAAATAAGATAGGACAAGAGTTTTTTTTCAATACTTTTTTTGTCGACGACGAGGATCGAGATGGATTTATCGAAATGATCACGATACGAGCGAAAGATTATGCTCGAGACACGCGATATCGAAGAGAATATTTTTTATGCGTTTTTCGTTGTCGTTATTATGATTATTCAGTATGAAGGCTGATGAGAAAAAAAGGGAGAGCGATATGGACAGCATGGACGTTTCGAAGAGGTATATTGAGAGCGGGCGAGTCGATAGGTTTTCGCACTAAAGGATATGCGACATGAATGTCCGAAAGCTCGCTAATATTTTCCTTTTCTTTTTACGCCAATTCAATGAATCCAAAGTTTCCCCTTGAAATTCACGAGGAAAAAAAACAACGGATGTGTTAACGAGTCAAGCATCGGATCTTTGCACCTTTTTTGTTCTTATCGGTTGAATCGAAGGACGATAGGTCGCCAAAGTATTCCAAGGATGACCGTGGACAGCCGTGGACGTACGGATTCGTATCATTCTTTCTAATTTCTCTTCGTATCTCTCCAATAACCGATTTATCCGTATTTATATTTTCAAAATATTATCTCCAATTTTTCCCCGGTTTGTCGTCTTCACATGTTTTTTTTTCACGGCCTGTTGAAAAATTTTCTCATTTTTTTTTTTATAAAAAAAAAAATATTTTTATTAGTTTTCACATTGACAAAAAAAACATTCGTAATCGAGTGATCAGCTTGACGTACATCGCATATAGGTACACGTGGAGCTCGCACGCGTGCGTCAGGACTCCACATATATTTTTCTCTTCTTTCCCTCTCCTTCTCTCGCTTCCTCGTTGATTTTCGCTCAACCCCGTGAATTAACCTCGATCTAACCCCGACCCACGGATTCCCGGCAGGATATTAAAGAGTACGACTCTCTCCGTCTAATTTCTCACTCCTCCTCTTCTGGATCCGTCTGTCGTCTTTTTTTTATCTCCTCTTTTTTTTATCAATATATAAAAAATTATACCCTATCTCGACGCTCTCTTCGAATCTTCACGTTTTTTATTATCCTTCTCTCTTTCTCCCACTCAATTTTCGTTTCTTTCTCTCTATCTCGGTCACGGTTTGTTTCTCGTGAATCCTCGTTTTTTTTTTCACAGCTGCGTACTACTTTTTTTCGTTTTTTTCTCTATTTTCCTCTTTTAACAATAATTCTTCTTTATTTTTTCGTCGTCGTTTTGTTCGCTCTTTGTGCGCTCTGGAACTTTTACTTGCTTATATCCTAAGTTACAACACTGAACCCGTCCCTCTCGTTGGGGACAAAATAATGTAAGGGTCACACACGTACAGAGAGAAATTAAATAAGTGTCGACACGCGCGACGATTTGCCTTTCTTCTCGTTTTTAAAAACGCTTTCTCGTTAGCTTAGGCTAGCTTGTTTTTATTTTCTTCCTCTTTTGGCATTTGTCTTTCAAGACGATGATTTATGTCTCGACAAGTAGGCGCGTGTATGTGTACGTACAAATCTCTATCCTTCTTTCTCTCTCCCTTTATCTTTTTTGTACTCTAAAAATATGACCAAATATCTCTCGTCCTTCTCCGCTCTCCGTCCTCTTGGAAGAGATAAAAACTTGCTTTTTTTTTCTTCCTCGTTGAAACCTTTCATCCGTATCTCGTTGATTATTTTCTGCACATACACACACACATACACACACACACGCACAAACAATAGCTGGTACGTTAATTTATAGAAATTTTCGTGAGGATTTGATGTTGTTGTTCTGCCGTAATTAATATCGTTCGGTAGTCCGCGTTTTTTCTTCTTTGTATTATTCGTTTATTATTATTATTAGTATTATTATTATGTGTATGTCGATGACGCGTGTCTGTGCATGTATGTATGCTAGTGTGAGTGTGAGTGTATGTGTGTGTATCGTTTAGTGTTATTTACAAATTTTTTTTAATAAAATAGTTGAAATAAGTTTTGGCCCCGCGTGTCTGCTCCCGAGCGGCGGGAGCCGCAGAGTGAGCCTACCCGCGACTCCCGAACCCCGTTGCTGCACACACATACACACATACACAGGCGCGCGCGCGCGCGCCCTCGAGTACCGATGCACCCCTTCCACAGTCTTTCTTCGACACCCCCGCGCGCATGCTTCAAAGCAGCGCAAGCATTTCCCTCTCCCCCCCCTATTCGAACATAGCTAGCCAACCAACCCCCGCTGTACGATCCTCATCTTTCTTTCTCTCTCTCTCTCTCTCTCTCTCTCTCTCTCTCTCTCTCTTTCTCTTTTTATACATATATATACACATACATGAAATATAGTGTACGGTAGAAACTGAACGATTCTAGCCCCAGCCACAGCCCCTGAACTCGGTTCTGGCTGCACCTCTGCCGGCGAGTTTTTGCCCTTCTCTCTTTTTTTCTCTTCCATCACCGCCAGCTTCTTCACCCTCGCATTTTCCCCAGCCCCAAATTCCGCCAATTTTTTTCTCAAAGTGATGCTATTCTGCCCGATTCTCTCTTCTTGATTCTCGACACTATCCCCGAGAATTCAATATTAAAATTAATTCACGAACGTATCGTTCACACCCGATAATTGACTGTTCTATTTTTTTTTTCAATATATATTTTATAACATGGTCAAAGTACTATAACGTAGTACATAATCAGCTACATGACTCATACGTGAATCTCAATCCTCTTGGTCCTCTGTCGTCGTTTTCCGGAACTTTACCATAGATGTCCTTCTTCGATGTGAATATTCTATTTTGTTTTCCCTCTGGCGATGTTGTTATTTATCGATAATTGATGGATTAATCATGAATTATTTCTATTTCTTAATTATCAACTGTCGTTTATTAATTAATTTGTAGAATTAATTGATGTTATCATTTCATCTAAAGTATACAGTTGTTAAGAAAAAAAATTGGAAAGCTTTAAAAACATGCATTTTTTTCTTGAAAACTATAAACTTTAGATAAAAAGTTTATAGTAAAAAAAAGTCATAGAATTGATCAAAGAATGCCTTCAATTTTATTAAGAATTTTTATCCCCGTTTTTCAAAATATTGATTTTCTGAATGTTTGGTAAAACACAAATCGTATTCAAAAATTCTGAGAAAATTCGAGGATATCGTTTTACTTATTCTAAGACATATTTGTTCTTAAAAAATTTTCTGAATTCAAACAGGAAAAAGGTTGAATCGATCAATTTGTAACTTTTCAGAATCATTATGGATACATTCAACTGTGATAACTAAGCTTTACATTTTCGATTATTAATAATGGTCAATCAGCTGTAGTTTATTAAAAAAACAATAAAAAGTCTTTTTTTCGCACTTTTTTTGAACCTTTTTGAAGAAGAGAAAAAAAATATTTCGTTCGTATACTTAATTTTATGGGCTTATAGCAAATTTCTTTCTGATTTCAAACCACCCTTCAAAATTTTGACGGCAATCAATTTTGACTGAGATATTGATGATTGAAGATGAAAGGACACTTTTTCATTCAACAACTGATATCTCAGCAACCAATACACATACGAAAAAAAAAATATGAAAAAAAATCAAAGCCGATTAATTTACTAACCGAGTTATCTATTGGTTCAATGGAAAAAAAAAAATTTTCCCGCAGCTGTGCACTCGAATAAAAAATGAAAAAAATATGCACACATTTTTTTTCTCGATCTTCGCTACGATTATGAAAACGCCGTAGCAGATAAACCATTTTTATTCAAAGATTTTAAAACTAGAAATTTCAAGCTTACATTTTTTTATATCTGTACGACCGTTTTTCACAAAGATACAACTCTCAAAAAATAAGCAACAACAAATAAAAAAATTTTAGTATTCCCATAATTTTTTTGTTTAGTAAATATCGTAGGTAAATAGTATCAACCACTAATATACAGAATTATATAAAAATATGTTCCATAATTTATTTTAGTCTAATGACGATTTAATTTTTAGAATGGTGTTTAAAAAAACGTACATAGTTACCAATACATGTAGATAAATATATAGATAAAAGTTAAATTAGTATAAAATTTTTTTTTCTCCTGACATATTTGAGATATCTGACGATCGTAAGTCTCAGGAGCGGAGAGCAGTCGAAAAAGCCGGCGGCATGTGCGAACCAGCGATATATGAACATGTGTCCAAAAGTGAAACAAGCACGATGCATTATTTATGAAGGATATGATCAAAGATGCTCAGGTGGTTTTATTTTTCTCTTTGCAACGGAAAAATTCTCCGAGGCTACGTTCTACAAAAGTGTAAGAATATATGGAGGATGAAATTCATTAATAATTAATTCATTATACACATAAGAGGTCAAGCAGGGCTCTATATATCGTAACCGGGTGACCTCGATTATACTCATCAATTGATGGTCCACAAGACCACGATAGAGAATGGCTTAATTTATTATGGACCGTATTCACCGTCATTTTTTAAGACATCAAAACTCTTCATCCCTATTATTTTTTTAAGAATAAGGAATTCTTATGTCTTAAGAAACGACTGTGAATACGGCTATATGCCTTGGCTAGCGCCGTTGGCAAAATACATTTGCGAACTTATTAAACAGGGCTTACAGTTACACACCAATTTTGACCTTCCATCGTATATTTTTACTTTCAAGCGATATACCCGTACAGTGGTAGGAAAGTTTTCTTCCCCTGTTACCATAGTCATACAAACATTTTTTTTAAACTACAATACTACCTCGTTATTAAAAACTACTAAGGTGTGAAGGATCTTTCACAAGAGATTCTTCTGATCTTTCATAATCGCAAATTTTTAGCCTTATTTAAGATATTTTAATCTTAAACATGGTATATTTTAGATATTTTTCTGATACTATTTGCTCTGTGGGTCACCGGGCCAGGTTTTCAGCAGTGTTTCCTCTATTGTCAACGGGGTGCAAGTTGAGATTTGGGAAGAGTGACTATGGGTAAAACTCTGGCATTCGTCTATAGAGAGGGAAAAGATTAGTAGTAATAGCCAAAAAATGAAAAATTTAACCAACAGTGATGAGCTTGTAAGCAACTTAAGAAAATTGTACATTTTAAATTCCAAAAATAAAAAACAAATAACGTCTTGTTCATGGAATAAGGTTGTATGGACAATAAAATTTATAAAAATCTATCAAGGCTTTGCTAGGAATAAAGCCGTTAGTTCAAATATCAAACGTTATGTGCGTATTATATAAAGTATATACGAATAGTAGGTTCATCGTTTCACGCTCAAACTTAACGCTATAAGTTTCTGAAAAAAGGTTGAAATCATGAGTTTAAGTGCGAGCCTAGCAAACCCTTGCTTAATTTTTGTAAATTTTACTGTCCACGCAAACCTATTCCATAAATAAGATGTTTTACGCTCAACCAAATGACTGTGCCCCCAATCTTCATATTACGAGCATGTGTTTTATTTTTACTTTTTTTTATTACTTTTTTTCATAGCTAAATCGCACTCTTTTATTTTTTTCATAAATTTCATTCATGTTATCTTTATTTTGATCCTTTTTATTTTATCCTGCGACTGTACGTCAGCAGCTCAAATTTTACATCGTTTTATCTTTGCGAACAATTAGTGTAATTAAACGTATTAGCGAAAACATAACCTCTCTATTTTTTCATTGTTTGGCCTCGCTTATTGCCCGTGCTCCAGAGAGAGAGAGAGAGAGAAGTTCCGGAGCGCATGGGCCTTCTCGTTCTTCTACTGGTACGACGCGCACGATTTCCGCTCAAATAATGACGGTTTTTCAACCATTACCACCTCCCACTAGTCTCCCACCCTTCACATATTTCGAACACAACATCTACCTATCCGATAAGTGGAGTTGGGAAAACGCAAGTTTGTTAATGCATATAGAATACTAGCATACGTAGATATATAACTTTCCTTACTCAAAAAAAATTCTCCACCTACGGGCTAACCCATATCTGCTCGCTGGGACCGTTGTAAGATTGAACGAGAATATTTTTCTGTAAAATGTAAAAAACATCTATTTTGGATTACGAAAAATTCTGAAAATTCGTTGTGAATCCTTCGTGTTTCATCTCTTTGCGCCCGATGGACAAACCAATAATGTAAAAAATAAGCCGTGTCCAATTACTTGTGTTGAGCCGCCTTTAGTAACTGTTATGCCGGTTTTTTCTTGAACTTTTTATATTTTTCGCTTCTCAAAAATTCTGTCTGCTCCAAAAAAATTCTGACCAATAGGAAATAATGTTAGGATTCATCCTCTCCAAAATTATAATACAGCAACCAACATTTTTGTAAACGCTTAGTTGGTCTAGTTGAAGAAAGCGTCGAGATCCGTATAAGTCAACTAAGCTTCCGAAGTCTTAAAATGCGTATAAAACTCTAAGTACTTCAGTATTTGAAACGAATCTTTTTTTTTATACAGAATTATACAGTCCACTGTGCTTTGAAACATAAAAAATTAAATTTCAATCGTGAATAAATATTAAAACGTTAAATTCTGTGTCACGTATTTTTTATTTAGTTATTAATGCACGAATCATCAATCACCCGTATCGTTCTAATTAAGAATACGGGAATCGCCGAAATTGAGATCACAGATATTTCTATTTTCTTGATTACATGATAAAACAAAGTTTTTAAATTTTTAGTTGAATGATTTTCAAATTCTCGCCACTATATCAACAGACACGGTAGTGTCTTGACGCCAAGTAATGAAAGAAAACGGATGCGTCGTCTGATAGTCAAGACACGACCGATGATAATATTCCGTAAAATTAAATTATCAATTTCAATTATTGCGATCTTGTTTGAAAATAACACCGAAGTGCGAGGACTTGTCGAAGTTTAGAAATCAAAAGTCAAGGCAAACTTATTTTTTCTTCCGAATGGCGTTAGATTTATTTCGATCCGTTTCCTCTTTCTATGCGAATTGATAAATTTAGCTCGCAAAATTTTTCGATCCCGCTCACTTTTTTCGCTGCCAGGATGTCGACAAAATTTAGCTTTGAGCTATATCTATACATATGTCCACCCCCTTGTTAGTGGTAAAAAGGCATAATTATGTTCGTTGTTACCAGGGGGTGACACCGAGACCTTTTTCTTATAAGAAATACGATTTTCCGTTTTGTCCTGATTTTTAGTTCTTTTTTCGGTCAATACGCGCCGCTAGTAGTCATGTAGCGCTATCGCGTCGTCTGCTTATAGAGGAACCCTGAAACGTTTAACCTATCAAACATGTCAAACGTACAATTACAAGTGGTGATAAAACATAAACATGCCAACGTGTGTTGTGCCCGGATATACTTCGGGATATAGATCAAATGAAGAAAAAGTACATTTCTTTACGGTACCCAAAAATCATGTAGAACTTTGGCAAAATGCTGTTCGGAGACATGATGTAAAAGCGAGTGATGTTGTGAGCGAGAAACATTTAAAAAAAAGTGAGGTGTTGTGGGAGAAAAAATTCTTCGGTCCTGATGGAAAAGTTGTTGGAGTTGTAAGTATTATATTTACTTTGGTAAATTTTTTTTTTTATGGATAATTATACAATGAGTTAAATTCTTTTTGAAATTAATAATGCAGGGCCGTTATAAAATTCCACGATTGGTAGACAGAATTGTGCCATCAATATTTCCATGGACAGAAAGTGAAAGTACTCCGCTGTGTCATATTGCAGAATGTGACATTCCACAGTCGGAAATTGTACCAGCTGACACATTGCAGTGAAACACTTTGTCGGGTAACACTTGTAACAACAGTGTAACATTCCACAGAGTGATACTTTGGAGGGTAACATTCCGCACACGACGTTTCTTATGCACTCATACGCAGTTTTGTAAATTTAATTAAATGAATGATAACTTTTTCTGCACGTATAAATGCTGAACAAAAAAAAAGTAATCAGCTTAAGAAAAAAAATTGCAAATTCTGCAAAACTTAATTATAATGTACTTTAATTTTGTACATCATAATATCAATAAATATTTTAAATATTCAAGTAATGTGTACTTCATTTAATTATTTATATGTGACAATATTTTATAAAAATTCCAAAAACACCTTCACATTTTTTAGAAGGTTCTGATGAGTTTTGATTTAAAAAAAAAGTCATGAGAAAAAATCGACAGGGAGCAAAAACCTATTAAAAAAAAATTGTCACATATACGATTTTACGTTTGTCGCGTTTGACGTTTCATAACCCGTCACAAGCAGACGACGCGACAGCACTACATGACTACTAGCGCTACTAGATGACAAATTTCTGAACTAAAAACTTGGACTGTCGCAGAGTAGCTTGGTATACTTCAGTGTCATCTCCTTGGTTGTTACATTACGGATATACGATGCTTTATCGGTAAGTAAGGGAAAACGATCGTAATGCCTCGGTTAACAGAATTTAATACTATGCTCCATATGTGTATATCCAATCTGAATGTGTGTTAGTTCATGTTGAATGTGCATTAGTCCTTTCTTATGAAATCTACATCTATATAGATCGAGTGCGCCGTCCACAAGATGGCCGCCATCGAATCATATGTTTTATATAAATAAACACATGTGTTGATTAAGTTACTTCTACGTTAATTCAACGTTGAATTGTATGTAAATTCATCCCAAAAATTGGCAAAAAGTGTGTTATATAGAAGAATATATTGTTACGTCCCGAGGTTTTACCTTGGGGCAAAATGACAACATTTTT
>JABMBV010066057.1:0-13300 GCA_018906735.1 Mesochorus sp. PSUC_FEM 10030011
AATGAAATTTAATACAATAGTTAAACGAGGAAAAGTATTAGAAACAAAAAAATTCAAATTTAAATTTGTAGCAAACGTAATATTTTTACCCTTGATATTTTTTATGATTGATCCACTTTGCCGACAAATCGAAAAAGCTTATGAATTGTGCCGCGAGAGGCATCAAAAGCAGTCAAAAGCTTAGCGGAGTTAAGAGCTGTAGTGTACAGTAGGCGTTCGTATACTCAAACAATTTTCCGTAACGAGTCGTCAATTTCGAGAAAAAGACAAACATTGCATGCGAGAATGAATAATTAGGGCTACGATTTCGGTATTTGAGAAAAATGGGAATGTCAGTATACCGAGAGGAGAAGAGGACGATAGAAAAATTGCTGGAAATTTTGTACCAGGAAACTACGTCAGCGTGTCTACTGTAGAAAAGAAAGAGAAAGAGAAAGAGAGAGAGAGAGAGAGAGTGAGAAAAAGAGATAGAAAAAAAAACGGAAAGAGATCCTAACCTGTGCGGTCGGCGCCGAGTAAAAGAAAAGTTGTTCGAAAATAGAAAAGACGAGAGAGGAGAAAAATGTCTGTTTGGGAAAGAGTGCGGAATCCGTGCGGTTGGCGAGGCGGTGCCAAGCAAGTTTCCGTAGACGCTATGATACCCTTGATAGCCGTTCCCGCACTAGCAGCCCTGGCCGCACAAGCCATATATCTAACGATACTCGTATTTCTACTGACCCCCGTTCTCGTATATCATCTGCACCATAATTTCCTGAGATTTCTACCGAGATCAAAATTCTTTTTAATGTGGACTATAACGAGCGTCGTAATGCTCGGTCTAATATTCCAATTGTGCGTGGTGCCTCTTTTAGAAATTTTACCCGAGGAAAATATCCTCTTTGTCGCGAGCGTCATGAGCGGCATGTGGTGCGGCTACAGGACCCGCACCAGCGCCGATTGCCAGGATGTCGTGCCGGGCGCGACCCAGGGCCTCGAGCTCGGCGAAGGAAGCGGCGAATTGTGCCCAATGTGCAGGAGACGAGCCCCTCCCAAGGCTTACCACTGCCGCACCTGCCAGACCTGCATCCTTGGACGAGAATATCACTGTAAATGGTCAGATTCGTTCAGGAACTCTATTGATTGATGATCGCTGATAATTAAGCCTCTGCGGTCGCTCTGTATTGAATTTCTTGGCTTGGATATTTACAGTATACAAAACAATAACTTTTGGGCTTTAAATGGACCTAGTCAGCGTCAAAATATCGCTTGAAAAATTGAAAAATTATTCAAAATATTTGTCGAATATAAACATAATTGATAGATTATTATTTGATACATAAAAAAGAAGATTTTTTGGTTTCGATTGGAATAATTTAAAAGTTTTTTTCTGTCTATGATTCAAAATGCACCACTGGGATAAATTTTGCCTCATCTTCTTCATAATGTTCGTTTTCACTGGTTAAGAGCACTTTTTTTTGGATTCTTCAAAATTGCAGTTTAATTTTGTAATTGTTGCCTCATTTATAATTTTTATGACGTACAAATTGAAATGAGGTATCAGAACAAAATTCATCCAGCGGTGCGTTCTGAATCATGCCCCAAGGGCAAAAACTCAAAATTTGATATATCGAACAGGAATTGAACATATCGAGTTTATTAATTATATTTGTCTGCATTCTATAAATTTTCGATTTGATATTTTTTAGAATAATTAAATGTTTCGAATATATTAATTACATTTGTTGGCATTCTACAAATTCTCCATTTAATACATTGAACAATTAATACATTAAATTAATTACATTGAATGTATGTATTAATTATATTTGTCAGCATTTTACAAATTTTTAAAATAATTTTTCAAAATCGACGTTTTGACGAAAGATTCTAATCATTGATTTACATTGTACAAACGTTGTGGAGTAGCTGGAAAGTTTTTTGAATTTTTTTTTAAAGCTTCTCAACCCATTGAAGACACAGACGACCCAGTGCGATCGCGGAAGCATTGAAATTGCAAAGGGACTGGAGGGTTTTATAATAAAAGACACATTTTTTCAGGCTGGATTGCTGCATCGGATCTGCTAATCTCAGATGGTACATGGGTTGCTTGTTCTCATCCGCCATAGCGTTCATTTACGGTTCCAATCTGACGATGACGAGCGTTTGTCATCCCTTCATACTCGTCTGGACCATACTTTTGCCAGACAACTGCAGTGACGTCTATCAACAGTTGGAGTACGTGAACGTTGTACAAGATTTCAAAATTATTCTTTTATTTGAAAAAATAATTGCACGTTTTACGCGCAGCTTGGCGTTGTGTTTCGTCTCGGCCGTCTACAGCCTCTTCATCGGTCTGGTCGTCCTGTTTTATCTGATCTATCACTTCTGGCTGCTCTACCTCGGTACAACAGCCAACGAGAGACGCCTCGTCTCGACAGACCAATACACCTGTGGAATCCTCAAGAGTCTCTCCCAATTATTCTGCTGCAAGACATGAAGAAACCGACGAAAAAAACTCCCACACATATGTGGATGGGAGCAACAAACTGAGCTGAGAACCAAAATTCCATTCGGAGCCGAGTAACAACATTTGTTTGGGATTATTTATTTATTGTTATTTTGACTTTGATATATATA
Organism: Mesochorus sp. PSUC_FEM 10030011; assembly: GCA_018906735.1. Lineage (NCBI taxonomy): Eukaryota > Metazoa > Arthropoda > Insecta > Hymenoptera > Ichneumonidae > Mesochorus > Mesochorus sp. PSUC_FEM 10030011. Next base: position 2,617 of record JABMBV010066057.1, read on the forward strand.
TATCGACTAGGACGGTGATTCGACAAAATTCGAGTGTCGACTCAATACTTGAATGCTCAATTAAGCTTGAATATTTTTCCTGTTTCGTTAAGTTTTTATCATTTGTTTTTCACATCTTTCTTTTTCCTAATGCACAAGATATAATATTTATTGCAACTGTGATAAAAGATGGCAATTGTTATCGTTGCGGGCTCAATATTGACTACACATAGCGGTTTCGTTTTTTTTTTTTCTTTTTTTCTTCTCTTTTTGCTCTTTTGGCAATACGAAAATAATAATACGTAATTATTTGAGATTATTTGATGGTTCAATTAAGATTGTAATCCTTCAACGATTGAGGATCATTGTAAATATAAGGAAATGAAAGGAAAAATGTGTTCAATCATCGACGATTACTCCTCTCTGCTTAGGATCGAAATCGGGCACGACCCGCTGTACCAACATCCTCCACGTATCCCTAGTGCGATCGCTCTCTCTGATCTCGCCGGCGATCGTCAAGTACTTTCGCCATCTCGCGAAGCAGACCGACTTCCGCCTCATCTCCAGATGGGAAATTGCTAATTTTTCTTTTTCCATGTTTCTCATCCTCGACTCGAGGGCACAATTCTGCCAAAATTTCAAGCATCGATCCACGAGTCTCAGCTCGTAATGATCAGCGGCTACCTGGGCTTTCTCAATCTCGCATCTCGTGATCTCGTGCCAATTTTTTAGGGCCCACCACTGGAGATTTCGGCGCCAGAGTGCCAGTGAGGATTGGAGCTTGAGGTGGAGTTCGTGTCTCGTCAGACCATTCCACCTGTCGAAGGCTCTCATCAATAGACGACGATTTCGATGCTCGATGGCCCGGTTGGTGTAGTTCCGCTTCAAATCAACGAGCGCCATCATCGGTTCCATTATGTAACGACGCAGGAGGTACCTTCGATAAGAATTATCGGCCATCTCGTTCATCAGCTTCCGCCTTTCGCATTCTTGAGCACGCTTCCGTTCCTGCTCTTCCCGGATCCTCTTTGCCTCTCGCTGGGCCTGCCGAAAACGAGACAAGTTCAAACATCAACATGAAACATCAACATCCGAAATCATTTCCATGATACCTCCAGGCGCTGTCTCTTCAGCTCATCCTCCTGCTCCCGCCGCGCTTTTTCCTCCCGCGCCTCCTGCTCCTCCAATTTTCGCTTCCGGTCCTCCTCAGCTCTTCTGACTCGTTCCCTGCGAGCTTGCGCCCTAGCCTCCATTCTCAATAAAAATCGAGGAGGACTCGGTGGTATCCTTGGTCGTTCCTCCAGCGCTGACCTACACCCAACAAAATTCATCGACTTAAAATTCACACAATCTATGGCGAATGACGAAATGGCGTAAACCGATTAGTAAATAGGTAAGAACCAATGAATCGACAAATATAAAAATACTATATGATTTTTTCAATATAAACGTAAAAATACGATTCATTGATAAATTCGTCCATTCATTGGTACCTCACAAATTTTCAATTCATTTTATTAATGTCCCAAACGCTTTTTACTTTGATCCCTCTTGACGCACGAGACGCATCAAGCTCGTTCGTGTCCTCTGGCCGCAGTGGGCAAGGGCCTCCCTCGCCACGTTCATCGTTTCACAACTGGCCCTCTTGGCCTCATCCTCTAGCTTATCCAACCTGAGCTCCTCGATAATCCTATTTTGTTCCACCAATTTCATCCTCTGTTGCTCAATTATTTTTTTCTGTCGATCTAAACGAGACCGGGCGATGCTTTGTACCAAATTTAGTTTACCGGTTTCCACGTTTCTCGACGTTTCCCGAGGAACTTCCCGGGGACAATTGACTCGTCGTGTCGATTCCCTCATCCTTTTTTGTTTCTCGCTTATAGCCTCGACCAGCAGCTCGATCCTCTTCTCCTCCGATATCTCTTCCTCCGCCCTGGTCTCCCTGACAGCTTTCTTCGAGTCCTGAACTCGCTTCCTCCAAACATTGAAATACTTGGCAACCCTGCGACTTGCCACCTTCTCCTGGATCCGCAGTTTCGCTTCTCTCAAGCGACTTGATTCTCTGGCGTTATTCTTCAGGACATCAAAAGCCATCCTTAGGATTTCAAGCTCCCCGAAACCGCAAGTTGGCTTGTCCTTGATAGTTACTTTTATCGTCTCGATCGAGGACACATCGTTGGGTGGCTGGTCGTTGACTCTTTTTTCCGCCACACCTTGGACCTTGATTTCCATTCGAGGTGGCATTTTCCAAAGCTTGTCGTAATCCTCGATCCTGTCGAGGATCTTGACCCTGGCACGCTCGTAAGGACCTCGGAATCTTGGTCTCGAGTCGCCAAGCGCTCTCTCAAATTTTTTCAGCTCTTTCTCCAACAACTCCTGTTCCCGCTTCCGATAGAGCTCTCGACTCTCCTCGTCCATCAATATTCTGCAATTTTTTCGCACTTTTTCTATCATCGGCGAAAATAAAATTTCTTTTCGAAAGTGTTACCTTGTGATTCGCGCAACGACCGCGCTCTCGGTAACCGCAGCCGGAAGTGGCTCGACGATCCTCTTGTGTCTCAGATCCATCGTCATGTTCGGGTCCCTGCAGCCGTTCATCGCCGACCCATCCGCGACACCCAGTATCTGAATTTTCATCATTTCATCCATTATTTTTGTAACGTCTCGAGTCGAACGCTCCATCGTGACTGCGGAGACGAGGAGTCTCGTGTCCTTGGAGACGAGGCAAGGAGTGTCAAACCCCTGGCGACGAGGCAAGTGTCATCTCCATGGAGACGGGACATGGGTTGTCATCTCCATAGGAGCAGTAGACAAATCATCCGCGAAAATTGAAAAAACGAATGATGCGAGTTCTCACCACTTGTGTCGCTCCAACCAAGATTTTTCAAACTTAAGCCAATCACGAGACGATCCGATCGACTTTAATTGACGACAGCGCCGCATAATTTTTCCTTTTACAACGACGTCTGGAGTGGGGACGAAATTCTTTTTCTCACGACATAACCAAGATGGTAAGTGTTTCGACATTTTTTTTTTAATAATATGGACAATTATAATGAAAATAAAAAATTTGTATTTCGAAACAAATAACCGGAGACAATTATTAATTTTTTTTTTTCATTTTGACTCAATTTTTTTCCGACTTATTGACACTCATCGTCCTTGCGATTTTCTTCGTTTCCTCGTGTCGAGGAATCCTTCCGGTTGTATTTTCAGTTTATTTTTTGTTAATTTTTTAACCTTTTTTTTTCAGTCCACACACAAAAAGAAGACGAGAAAGCTCCGTGGACACGTGAGCCATGGCCACGGTCGTATCGGTGAGTTTCTTTGTATTATTTATTCCATGCCATTCCCAACCTCACTCCGAAACACTCGACACAATTTTACAATTTTTTTTCTCTTTTTAGGCAAGCACAGGAAACATCCTGGAGGTCGCGGTAACGCCGGTGGACTCCATCACCATCGAATTAATTTTGACAAGTACCATCCTGGTTACTTCGGAAAGGTACATTTTTCATTTTTTATATTAAATTCTATCGTTTTTGTTCAAGGTCTAGCGTCAAGACGCTGAAAAAAATGTTTTTATTATTAACATTTGTATTCTAGTAATTATTTTGGTAATTATGCAGAAAAAGTAAAATCATTAAAAATTCAAATTTCAAGATTCAACATTTTTATACAAGTGCAGTGTTACAATTATTTGAAAAAAAAAAGTTTTCAAAATTAGCATCTTTGTGTTTATTTCAACGAAAAAAATTTGTCACTTAAGTTTAAAATTAATTAAAATACTTTTTTTTTATTAAACTGGAATCTAAACTAAAATATGTATTTAGCTCTCGCCACATTATTGCGATCTTATTAATATTCAATTTATTTCACTGATTTCATATTTTTTTAGCTTGGTATGAGAAACTACCATCTGCGCAGGAATACCAAATGGTGTCCGGCTCTCAATTTGGACAAATTGTGGACTTTAGTTTCTGAGCAAACCAGACTGAAGTACAAGGATGCCCTAGACGGCAAAGCCCCTGTAATCGATCTTGTCAAAGCTGTGAGTCTCAAGTTCATTGAACTGCATAAATCATTGAAATGTGCAAAATTTAATTTGATTGTATTCGCTAATATATATTTTTTATAGTTTGTTTATCACAATTTTTTAAAATTCTTCATGAATTATTTTCCTAGGGATACTACAAACTCTTGGGAAAAGGACGTCTTCCGAAACAGCCCGTCATTGTTAAGGCTAAATTCTTCAGCAAACTTGCGGAAGATAAGATTAAGGCAGTCGGTGGTGCCTGCGTTTTATCCGCGTAAATCTTTGGCCAAACATATTCCAACTTTAGAGGACCTCGATACTATTCCCACGAGGATGGAACAAATTGGAAAATTCAATCTACCGAATCTTTGCCGATCCCTTTAATTTATTTTGTACGAAAAAAATTGTAATCGTGTAATACACACGTGCAGCCGGTATCAATAATAAATTTTCAATTTTTTACGCACATTCAATTGTATAATTCTTCGTATCTTTTATAGAATTAAAACAAAAAATTTTCCATTTTTCAATTCAGTCGCAATTCAGTTTGGACTTTTTACTGCTAACATACTTCCGGTTTATATCTTTAATATTTCACTTCTCGAATTCGTAAATGACAATCTGTTTACAATCTTTTTTTCGTATGTCGCCTGTTTTTTTTATTTTTTGATAATCAAACGCTCGATTCGTAAATGACAAGTTGCATCAATGGCGTTTTTTGCGATGATTTCGGCGAAGCTATGTCACGTAGCACAGCTTCAACAGCTTCCTCCCATTCATCTCTCGCTACAATACCACGCCCGCTCTTCTTCAAACGTGACATTGATATAACAGTTAGAACTTTTCTGAAATCAATAACTAACATAAAATTTTTGAAATGTTTATTCACGAAATCCATCAAAATAAGATATCTTATTGCTATTTATATAATTTATTCAGAGTAATTTACCAATAATTTAACTAGTGAATATATAAAAACTTTTAGAAGCCAATTATTCAAAAGTTTTACCCAAATCGAATTTTCATCTCTTCACGTTGCATTCAATATTTTTAATTAAAAAATGTTGAGTTAAAATTCAAAATCAGTGGCTACAGAAAATTGAGGTAATTAAATTAATAAAAATTCATTGAAAAATAGTAGAAATATTAACGTTAATTAAAATATGATTTATGTGATAAAATATAGTGACCTGAGATCAGAATGGAAGGCGGACATATCTCCACCGGCTTGTTCACTCAGTCTCTTGAGAGTTTCGGCCAGGGGACCACTCAGGGCTTGAAGCCTTTGCCAGGAGTGAACATATTGTCTCCTCACAAGTTCGATGATGGTTCCAGTAAGCGCGAGGCCAATCAGGATGTAAACAGTACAGAGTAGCATGTACTTTGGCTTCTCTGAGAAGAAAAAACAAATTTGTCAACGGCTGAGGTGAGCAAATTTTCGAAAAAATGGAAAAAGACCAAAGAGGACATTTTTGTGGATGAAAATTACTGGGAACGAGATCGCCGAAACCGATGGTCGTCATCGTAACGAAACAAAAGTAAAATCCGTCAAAGAATCCCCAGTCTTCTTCCCAGAGCATAAATATTCCTGCCCCAAAGGCCAAGTAGAGAAAAAGCAGAACTGCTGCTGCAAAAGCTCCTGGAAAAAATATCAAAGATTTAGGGAATTTGATGGAATTGTATTTAATAATTCTTTTTATTACAGTACCCGCTGATCGTCTGCCAGTGGAATTTCTGGGAATCCAGGAAGTCGCTGATTCCGGAAGTTGGGCGCTTATCTTCGAAGCGATTGAACAAACAGCTTCAGCAAAGAGTTTTCCCCAATCAGCGATTACAGTCAGCGTCAGAGGAATTCCACCAAAGGCAAATATAATGCAAAATATTTTGCCCCAATTCGTGACCGGAACAATGTTTCCATATCCTGAACAAAGTGCTCGAAAATTTGGCGATTCCATCCATTTATTTGGATATTTTATTTTTGAATTTATTTTTATAAAAATATTACCTATGGTCGTCAGAACAGTACTGGCAAAAAAAACTGCTTGAAGAACGCTCCAGCGTTCAGTGGTGACCGGAAATGAATCGTTAAATCTTTCGAATTCGATACTCGGGAGAAAACCACTTTGAGCAGCATTCTGAACAATTTCCTCGTATTTTTTTAACTCAAATTTTATCTAGAAAATTTTAATTTTTATTAAAACGATTATTTAATTATAATTCTTTAATTAATTTCGTTTTAATTTATTTGATTTATCTTCAAAGAGAAAAATTAAAATCCCACCAAGTTTGCGAAATCCGAGACGTCCTTGTTATTGTAGATCATCTCAATCAAGTCGCGCCTCTGGTTAAACAAAGATTTTCTGATACCACTCAATCGAGCCAATTCCGAGGGAAGTTCCAATTCTCGAAATACCTAATATAAATAAATAACGGTGTAGAAATATCTGATCAAAAATATTTCTCGTTTTTTTTTGGCTTTTTGCTTGGCAAATACGTTTATTTTTAGAGTTTGTGGAATCAAAGTTTGGAGAATTTGTGTCAAGAGCACGATCGATCGAATGGTTTGTATTTTTTGGAAACTTGCCAATTTCGGTAAAAAATGTATCGATCCTTTTGTAACTTGATAAAAAATTCGATAATTAAAACCGTTTAATTTTAATTAAATAACTTATTCCTTAACTCATTCTTTTGAAAAATTAAATTGTTAAAAAATGTATCAAGATTTACAGATAAAAAAAATATATTATTATCACGATTCTTTACATATAAGAATGAAGAAAAAATATCTAGAAGTGGGACGTCACCTATTTTAGTGTAAAAAAAAATATTTAACTCCAGAAATAGCTATGGAAGCCCTACATCAGGACAATAACCAGAATAAAGCATATAAAATTATGAATTCGATGAATGAAATTGTACGAAGAACGAAAAAGTTACGTTCTCTCTACTGGCCAATTCCTTTGTTTCGTCGCAGTTGCACATATATCTCTCTCTCTCTCTCCCCCGCCCCATTCACTCTTTCAAAGTTATAGTTTCCTCCTCAATAATCTCGAGGCGGATATTATTCGCTCTAAAAAGCCGCTCGACGTTATGTTATCGATAATATTTTCCGGAAAGATAATTCCTCTCCGCATATTCGCGCGATATATCGACAATTTATATAGTATATTCAGCACCGCGAAGTAAAGTATAATTTTCGATAAACCGAAGAGAGATTTTTCCACAACCGGCATAAAATCAATCGCGTTCTGTCTCATGTTCGCGGACACGGAGAGTTTTCCGCCTGTTTTTTTCCCGCTCCCCCTTCAGGCCCCGCAGTTATTCCTTCGCGGAACAACGATTCCATTGAAGCTCGTCGCAGCGAAATTTCCCTTATTGCATTGCCGTCGATTTTATTGACGTTTTCTCGAATGTCCATTTCCAATCTGCGGGATTCGTACGAACCCGCGACAAAAAAGAAAGAAAAAAAAAATTGCGAAAAATTCGATGATTTTTTTTTTTTCGGGTAAAAGAAAGAAAAAAATGGCTATAGAGAAGGAGAAAAAAAAACTATACGAAAATAAGCATTATCGACCGGAGTCACGCATTCTTTGCGACATTCTTTTGTGTTCCCCTTTACGGTTTTTACCGGCATTTTCCGGGGGTAGAAACGAACCGTTTTTTTCTCTCTCTCTCTCTCTCTCTTTCTTTCTCGAGGGATTGAACGTTTCCGAGTGCGAGTTCGCGCGAACCAACGGAGAGCCGACCCGTCAACACACACACATACAAATACACAAAGAGCGCAGAGATGGACTTTCTGACCCTTGAAGGGGTTCGCACACGAGCGTGGACCGTTTGGTGGGAAAACGATCGCGCCAATCTCGGGGCGCAATGTGCGAGCACCTTTATCCCGCCACGCACCTTTTTTCCCTCCTCCCCTCCACCCCTCGAGCCACACTCGACTCTCGGGGGTTCACCCGCGCACTACTAGGCTCGAGAACACATTATACCCCCGCAGGTTGCGGGGAAGGCTCTATAGAAAGAGAGAGAGAGAGAGAGAGAGAGAGGAGAGAGGGAAACTGCTGCTGAACACGGTCAGTGCTGAGCATTCCGCCGTGCGGGAAGCGCGTCTTTTCGTATTTCGTACCGAAAGCGAGAGATACCGCATTTACTTTTTTCATTATTTATTTATTTTATTTTTTTTAATTCTTCGCATCGTTGGCAAATATTCGATCAACGATGCTGCTGCCTCGATCGAATAGAAAAAAGTAAACGAAAACATCTATATATACAAGGTGGAAAATTTGTGTTAAAATTTTCGTGCACACGCCTACGAAATGATTTTCTAACCGAGTAGGTATAGCTCACGAAATTTTTTTTTTGTATTTTCGCGTTTTTTTTTTGTGTTTTTTCAAAAAAACGACTCTTTTTTTTGTGTCCTTGCGAAATGATTTTAGCGGCTCGAGATAAATACAATGCGGACATGTGTTTCGGCCCGTGCCAAGAGAGAGAGAGAATACAGCGAATAAGAGAACAGAACACACACACACACACATATAGAAGTGCAGAGTATCGTTCGCTCGAGAGAACAGCGAATCGCTCTCGAGAGAGCGATTGCGAGCCCCGCACAGCATTATAATACTCGACAGTGTTTGTACGAGCCCGCAGAGTCTCTCTCTCTCTCGTATATACTCTGCTGTTTCTCGTCCGTCAATTCATCTCCTCACCCCATTTCGTATGCACACACATGTGACGTTATATACGATGATACTCGTGTGTGAATGTCCTCGCGTGTACTCGATGCGCGTTATGGTGTTATACACAAAAGGCCAAAAAGCTCGCGTTTCTTTTTATTTCCCTTTAGTTCGATTGAATTTGACATAATATACTATTCATCGAAACTCCTTGAAAATCTCGAAGAAACAACACGATTTTTCTTTTTTCTTTCATTCGTCTACGACCAGCCGTAAAACAATAAATGATTCGCGTACACAAATTTTCGTGTCACACACACACGACGTATCGGTTGGCATTTAACTCAATGAGCGCACGCGCACGCACTCCTCCGGATATTTAAGCGTCTCGGTGTCGCGCGCGCCTTTCAGTTGCCGATCGCCGCGCGAGCGGCAACGTCAAATGTATCGAGACATGACCTCTTATTGTTGTTTCTCCGTCTCTCTCTCTCATTGCGCCCAGCAATCGCTGACGAAGCTATCAAAGTACATAAGCGGATGTACTCGCTGACGCGTTTCTACGCCGATATTGCCAATATCAATGTAATCAATGGCGCAATTATCGAAAACAATTTACGTAATGAATATTTTTAAAAAAAAACCCTCACTTTCCCCGTATCTCTGCGCGCTAATTCTTAATATTTCGTCATTTTTTCTCGGCTCAAACCTCGGCCGCAAATTTACTCAAATATATTTCGAAAGCCACCCAAAACAAAAACATTTCAATAACGCGACGTACACACTAGACACGCGCTACTCCGCGATCGCGCGTTATCTTTTCGCAGACGCTCGGGGTCAAGCGTTTCTTTCCGTACAAGGACACGAGCGCTATTTCCGGGTATTATCTTGGCGGTGTCTATTTTTTTTTTTTAATGTATTTTTTCCCTCCAAGTAGGTATATAGTAGCGAGGTCGCGAAACATATCTCTCTCTCTCTCTCTCTCGCGTTTTGCGAATGTATATAGCGGGCGAGCGTCAGAGTGTGTGGCCTCGCGCGATCCCTCCGCCGAGCCTCGCTGCGCGCCGCGTCAGCGCCATCTGCCCCTCCACTGCGCCTTTCCCCCACTCCTCGCGCCTCGCGCCCCACCAGTCTTGCCGCATCACGCGGCAGCAGTTGTACGCTAGCCACGGGCTCGCAACGTCGTATGCGACGGGAGCGTCACGAGATACCAAAGGCGCGCGCGCTAGAGTTCGTGCCCCGAGAGCACATAGGTGCTTTTTATTTTTTTTATTTTTTCCTTTTTCTTTCTCTCTCCTCTCACATCTATTTTTTTTTCTTCATATCCTCGACAGTGTGTGTCCGCGTTCTCGGACACAGGTGTCGCGCTATCTCGCTCCGATACACGCGGGGATATATAGACACATCGCGGAAAGACGAGAGAGTCAGTGTCTCTCGGGATTACCCGAATAAATTGTCGACGTCCTTCTTCTTCTTCTTCCTCTTCTTTTTTTTCATCATTATTATTATTATTATTATTATTATCGTCTACCAACCACGTGCTCTCGAGAGCCACCAAAATACACCGTTTATTTCTCGTTTTCGAGGCCTCAATATTGTCATGTTTTCGTCTACGTTCGATTAAAATAATTCAACTGTGTGCTCCAATTGGGTACGTAAAGAAACAAAAATAAAGATATAGAATATACTCGAGGGGCTTTTTGCGATAGAGCGCGTTTTTAAATGACGGTTCGGAGCTCACTATCCCTATTTCGTGGAATATCGTAGAAGAATCCGATCGCAGAGGTCAAGGACCTCGAAACTCGCGTAATACCCTCGTTCGAGGACTCGTTTCTCTCTCTCTCTCTCTCTTTCTCTCTCGAATTTGTTTATATACACACGTAGATAGCGAAGATTGATACGTTCGGGGCTGGGCCACTCGACGCAATTTTTTTTTCTCCTTCGTTTCCTCTTTTCTTTTTTTTTTTTTTTTTTTTTTTTAAATAACGTTGAAGAATTT
>JABMBV010066168.1:0-13299 GCA_018906735.1 Mesochorus sp. PSUC_FEM 10030011
TTGCGATATTTAATAATAAATATCTTGTTTTCTGAGTCGTTGAAGCTTCTTCAAATTTTACACTCACTTTAGTATGATTATGGACAAGGTTAAAAAAAAAACATTTCAGGACTTGTGAACTATCGCTAAAGGCCTGAGTCCACGGTTCAAGTTTTTCATTCAAGTTCTAGTTCCAAAGCAAAATGTCGTAAAAAAAGGCAACATTCTTGGAACATTTTGCTTTGGAATTAGAACTTGGATGAAAAACTTGAACCGTGGCTTTAACGATAGGACAACCTTAACGAGTTGACTCGAAAAAGTCGTGTGACAAATTTTTGCACATCAACATTATCAATGAAATACTGTATATGAACGGGGATCAGTTCGCCATTTGACGCTGCAACAGGAAGAGATAACTTGTTATACAGTAGGTACGTGTATTGTTTATATTTATAATATTTTTTTCTTTGTTAATAACTTCAATTGGAGCGAGAGAGAAAAAGAAAGAGAGAGAGAGAGACGTCTATTGTGCAGCATCAAAGTAATTGATCCCTGTTCGTATATACATATAAAAAGGACTAAAATTTAATAAAAATTAATGATAACGTTGGTTATTGTTTTGTTTTTATTTATAAAAAACGGTTCGTTGCGTTTGATTGCAGGAAGAAACACCTCAGGGATTCTTCGAGGATCACGGACTCGGTTAATTGGGGCGAGAGACACAAAAAATAATTAATAAGAATTTTGGCCAATCTCCTGGACAAATGTGCATCGTTGGTCTCGTATCTTTAATCTAATTCCATTAGTTAGGCGCTCTCGGGAAATATTATAATGAAGATATTATACAAAAATAGGCTTTGACATGTTATATCGTTCGCATAATTTTATGCAAGCTGTTGGAACAACGATTGTTATAATTCGTTGTTTTTCCTTTTCATTATTTGCGTTATTAATTCGCGCGCACGTTACAACTTGTTGAAGGGACTGAAAAAATTGCCAAAAAAAATTCATCTCTTTTGTTCTACTCGTTTGTACAAACGAGCTTTTTCGCTTAACATTTTTTTTCTCAATCTTCATTCGAACAATTTTAATGGCGCATTTTAATTCTCGTAGTTTATACGTGAATAGGTTGAAAGCGACACGTTATAGGGGTAAAAATAATTTTGTCTATTTTAATAGTTAACCCAGTGACTTTGGTACTATTATTCGATATTTTCCAGTGATAATCGTTCGCACAAAACTTCTGTATTCGCGATAATAATTTGCCTGTCAATGTTTTTAAATGACGACGATTTTGGCACATTCCTTTATCATTAATTATTTTAATTGCTAAGCTGTAATTTTTAATTGCAAATATCAATTTGTTCGAAGCTTTTTTTACGTTGGAAAAAATGGTGATATTCAAATGTTATTAAGCTTTTCAATACTTCGACTACATTTTAACTTAGCAGTGATTTTTTTTCTTTGAAATTGCCAATTTTTCCAAATGACGATTCCAGAAGTACTTTTTACTTTAATTTTCTTTTTTTTTAATAGTTAAGGAATTTAGGTACAGTCGATACAATATTGCCATGCCTAAAACCATGTTAAAAACATTAAAAAATTTGAAAATGCTCAGGAATTTAATGAAATTTGGTGATTATATTCTTTAGTAGTATTATATATGCCAATACAAATTTTTTCAGATTTTTCTTTCACCTGATTATCGAGTAATTGAACGTTAAAGTTCACATGCACGATCATAGCGTTTTTATGTATATAAACGTATACTCTGGGCATAAAAATTCTGCTTTAATATTCAATTACTCGATAACTAAATAGAAAAAAAAATCTGACAAAATTTTGTATTATCATTTATATAAATAAAAATGAAAAGAACGAATTAATCGATTTGGTTAATTTTAATTTTAATTTTTTTTCGTAATTGTCAGGACAATGTTTGTATGAAAAACAAATTTAGGAAAATCCTCTTGAAAGTCACAAATTTTGATGATATTTTTGAAGATAATGGGTTGACCATAAAAATTGATAACGACCATAAAGATTGATAACGAATCGGAATTTATATTTATAAAATTCAAAATGGAGGATTAAAATCAAACTTGACAAATTTGATTTAAAATTCAAAACTAGCTTTTAAACCATTCATTCGGTTGCAATGAAATTTTGGTGTGTTATTGTACGCACTGAAGGAAAATTTTATAGGGAAAAAATTAAGGTTGTGCATATTTTTTTATTTTGGCTTGATTTTAGAAATTTGATCCGAACAATATTTGTTCGGGTTTTTTTGGGTTAATATCTTTTGATACACGCATTTATATTTTCTGTTTTAGCAAATTTTAGTATACAATAAAAAAATATATATTCACCAAATTTTATTCAATTCCAAGCATATTGATTGAGTGTACCGAAATTCCTTAAATGCTAAATTAAGATTTACATTTGACTGAAGTTTAACCAAAATTTTGCAACATTTACGAAAAGTTATATTTAGAAAATAATTTTCAAGCGCATAAAACCAGTGAATGAATTCGGTGTAGGAAACCAGTATGAAAATCGATGAAAAAAAAGACGATTATTCATTTAGGAAGAAATTATGTTTGTAATGCGAGTGTGTGCAGGAACATATCCGCGTGTAATCGATTGAAAACATTTTTGGTACCGACTCAGTCCCATAAGTCAATATCCGGGGTGCGGTTGGAAACGAAAACGTTTTTCTCTCCGATTTGCGCAATTTTTAAATTATTATTATTAATCATTGGTAGCTGCGAACAAAAATATATTTTCACGAATCATTATAAAGACTACGTATCGATTAAACCTTGAAATTTATTGCAAATTTTAATGTATACGGGTACGAACATTCTCAACGTTATTCCATGCACATCATTTATACGATGCGATATGAAAGAAAAAAAAAAGCTCATACGACCCTCTTTCCCCCTTTCCATCGGTGTTTGCATATATCCCACGAACAAAAAAATGTTGTTTATCGAACACTAATGACTAATGACTAATAACAGAGCTCGAATCAACAATTCGAGAATCAAAAATTGTTTATATAAAATAAAGAAAAAAATAGTTCACGCTTTATGCTCCGTCCACGATTATGGTAAATATATATCTAAACTAAAATATCAACAATAAAGATTACGATGCAAATAATTAACGAGAGAAAAAAAAGGTAATTTGGAAAAAAAATACAATGAAATATCAATGTTTCCACACAATGTTCCCAAGCGTGTATTTTGATTCTTCTTTTTTCGAATTTCATCTCAAAAGCAAAGGTCTCTAGTTAAACGTCGCGAATTTTGATAATTTTCGAATATATTAATCCAAAATGTAATCGAAGCGACACGTGTCCTTTTTTTTATCGATAAAAAAATAGTTGCATATTTATGCAATTGAGCAGAATCGAACTACTTTGAATTTCGTATTCATATGCAAAGAATTGTTAAAACTATTGACATTTTTGAAATGTCAACGAAGAAGCAAATAAATATTTCAGATTTTTTAGATAGATATAGAATATTCGGTAATTTTTTTTTAATCTCGTATTAAATATTCTTCTTTATCACTATGCGTGTGAACGCGTTGACCTTAGAATGGTTCAATAATTTTAATTTACATTTATCATAATTTTGGAAAAATCGATAATTTATGTAAAACTTCAATCGTAACGAAGATGCTATTTTTTCAGCTCTAGAAGGGTAAGTTTGGGGTCGTTATAATATAACATGTCGAAAAATTATCAAAATTGTTTGGGTACACCTTAAGAAGGTTCTGAATGGTTGAAAAGACACTTCTTTTTTAAAAAAAAAACCGAATAACAATTTTAAACTACTGTACAGTAGGTATTGAAATTTTAAATATTTCAATAGATGTGATAAAATTGTTTAATAATCATTTTCGTGAAATTAAGTGTTGTTAATTATTATGTTATTAATAATTAAACAATTTTTACAAACTGTGGTCAATTATGATTTCTTTTCATAATTTTTTGATACAAAGGATTCTTTACTTCTATGCAAAAAATTAATTGGGTCTGTTCATTTTTAATGTGTTTTTTTCCATATTTTTCCTTTTTTTTTCGTAAGAAACACATAGGAAAGTTGCAATATTTGAAAATGAATAACTTTTTAATTGTGTGACGAATTGAATTGAAATTTTGTAGGAAAATTATTAAAAATACAATCCAATATCAATTTATTTCAATAATTTGGATTAATTTTGTAAAACCATCCAGAATCTCCTTAACCGTTATAAACATTTAAAAAACCCCAAGATCCAATAATCCAACGGGATTTATCGCGATATAAATCGCTTGGAAGGTTTTTGTATTTGATTTTACGGTGGAAAGCCCTAGTCCGTTACAACTGGACAAAAAATCCCTAACTTTGAGGAACGAGGCACTGGTCGTTGCTATTCACGAGGGTGGCTCGTTTCTGCTTTCTCTGCTCTAAAGCTTCGACCGCGAACTATGCGCATGCGAGCATTCCAGTATATAGAAAGAAAAAAAAAGAAAAAGAAGAAGAAAAAAAGAATGAGCTTGCGTGGGTGTCTCGCGGCCATGTCGTGAGTTCGGATAGTCCACGGTGGAGGAATAAAGTATAATAAAGAGAGAGAGAGAGAGAGGAGAGAAGGAGATTCGTTTAGGGAGCGATAAAACAAAGGTCTCGTCGATAGTCGCCGAAAAGTGCGAGGAGATCGAACAAAGTGCGACATCATTAAACAAAAACAAATAACAATAACGAAATAAGAAAAAAATTTCGAAAAAAATCTTCCAACATCGACGAGAGGTCAGAGAGCGATCGCGATTATGTTCCAGTGAAGGTCAAAAGATATCAATAACAAGTGAAACGTTCGTACAAACACGCGTGTGTTTTCCAAACAAAGTAAACAAAGAAAAGAAAAAAAAAACGTTGACCAGATATTATAGACAATAGTCGCAGTGGGGGCGCAAGGAGAATGAGGACATATTTTCGTCTGTACGGTGAACGTACGGACGAGAATTGGAAGAAAATCGAGGAACATCGGGTTTATCGTCTATTGTTGTTAACGAAGTATCGAGAGAGCGGTCGGCCTCGTTGTAACAACTCGAGAAAGGGACGTGACCGTAAAGTAGCGGGATCTTTACGCGCGGGTGGTCTTCTGCTGGCACGTGTTCGGTGCTACTCGGAAACATTATTGTGACGTGCCGTGGCTGCTGCCGCGGCTTATACATCTCACCCACGCGACTTTTGTCCAAATCGGCGCAAGTCGTTCCAGAATACGGATATAGACATACCCTAAATACGTGGAACAGTGAGAGAGAGAGAGAAATACATGTACACACGTATATATACAAAGATTCGGATAGAGAGACGCAGGAAAGCGCGAGTTTTACACACGCGCCCGTCGTGGGGCTCGTGCCAGGGATAGGCGCCTCGGGGGATGCGCGTCTGGTAAAATAGTTTGGCGCGTCGGCGCGAAAGCTCGTGGCGTGTGTGACGTCTTCGCCAAGCGGGCGCGCGCACACACACACGCACACGTACGAGAAAGAGAAATAGATTATATGTCCCTTTTCGGCGTTTACAAACGTCCCGTGTTCGTCCATCGGTGCTTGTACCGATCGCGCGTGTGTTCCGTTCGGTTGTTTCTCACATGAGAAATCCTTTCGCCCTCTCTCCGCGACCCTTTACCCCCTCTCCGGCTGCCGAATTCTCTATCTGTTTGTGCTCTGCGACGAGCTGTGTGTGCGCGGCCGCCGCGCGCGCGTGTGTATGTGTGTGTAAGGTCTAAAGCCAAGCGCTTTTTTCCGTGAAGGTGCGATGCGACCGAGGTTCATAGATGTGGCGAGAATAAGCCTAGCAGCAGTGGCGGTAGAGTAGAGGCACCGACATCAGACGTCGCGCCCGTCGTCCGTACGCCAAACCGCGGGTGGTCGCGATCTTTTGCGCGCGCGGTTCGCTCGAAACAAGGAATAACACAATAAGCGAGAGACGGATTTCTTGGCTGTCGCCAACGAGAGAGAGAAATATAAAAGAGAACAAGAAACCACAAGAAAAAAGCTCTTGAGGAGACCTCGTGCAGGCACAGGAATCGAGAATCAGTAAATTTTCCTAGTTATATCGTGCCCAGAGAATATACAAAAGGTATCGCAGTCTGTGCTGGAAAATAGAGGGGAAAGAAAAAATAAGAAGATATATAGGTGACGGGAGAGAGAGAGAGAGCGGCCCTCTGGAGGGAGGAGCGCGAAGCTTCCGGTTAAGTTGACGAGAAGAACGCCGACCCGGAAGGAAATGAAATAACTTCGATCATAATAATGCCATAGTAAGCCTCGAAAAATTGTCCCGAGTACACATCGGTCTTGAACCTTGAAGCATCCTCTCCGAGCCGTTTGCAGTCATCCTATAATAACAATCCTTTTTTTGGGATTCTGCATGGAAAATTTTGTGAAAAGGGGAAATCGATGCACGGTAAAATTGACTGAAAGTCGGGGAGGGTGATATTTTGTCCGAGGAACGAACACACACACACACATACACACAGAGATCATTTTTATTCCCCCAAGGACGAAGAGGTTTTTTTTTCCCTCGATATTGTTTGCCCCCGCCCTCTACCTTGTTCAGCGCTATCGCTCCACTGCGACCGCCGCACACATCGTCGACGTCGTCGTCGTCGTCGTCGTCGTTGCCGTTGCCGTTGTCGCTGTCGCGACCGCTGCCAACGAGGGAGCGGTGTAGTAACGCCAGAGGGGTATAGTGGGGGTTGGTTGTTGGGGGTTGAGGAAGAGAGGGGGAGGGTGGGGGGTGGGGTGGCTGCCGATGTCAGATCGCAGCTATTCGGCTCCCAGCTCCGTGTCACGGATGCGCGAACCCGCGAGATACTTTGCCCAGTATAGAAGTGATGGTCAGCTGTGAAGTGGGCAAGTGGGCAAGGCGAGCCTCCGGAAATGCGCCTTAGGCACGTGAAACTCGTGAAACGGTAGTGCCCGTGGCAGAGTAATGTACGTGTACGGTTTCGAGATAACGTAGGCATGTAATATAAATATATGTCGTCGTCAACGTCGTCGTCGTCGTCGTGGTCGTCGTCGTCGTCGCCGTCGTGGTCGTCGTCGTCGTCGTCGCGCGGCTCGTCGCCCTGCGTAGCTTCACGGTGAAAATCTGGCGTGAACGGCGCCGCGGCGGAACGGGGAACATGGCGTCGGTCTCGGCTGAGACAGCAGTAAGCTACGGTCACACCTTTAGCAAGAAAACGTTTCACAAACCAACGTTCTGTCATAGCTGCACCGATCTGCTTTGGAAACTGAAAGGCTACATCTGCGAAGGTACGCCTTCCCCGCCTATTTGCACGATCCGTGCAAATTCTCTCTATATAATATCGGTGTATATCGTATCTATATACATATGTGTATATATGTATATACGTACGTACATATGTGTGTGTGTGTGTGTGTGTATTTATATAGGCGTATGTGTCTCTGATTTTCTGCATTCCTCCATATCCGCGTATCCTTGATCCCCCGGTGCAGTTCATTCCTTGCCGGATATCTCTCGATGGTTCCTGTGGCCGATCTCCCTCCCCTTCTCCAAGTCTCCGCGATACAAAAACACGAAAATGTTTCTTGCAACCGTGCAGAAAAATATCTTCGTTGGATTATCTTTGAATTTCATCGATTCATGAAGATTTGTGGGCTAGTGTATTTGGTTGAGGAGTTACGGCACTTTACGATAAAATGAAAACTATTAAGAATAGCTGTGGGAAGAGGGAGAAAAAGAGCGAGAGAGACAGAGAGAGAGAGAGAGAGAGAGAGAGAGGATAACTCGACGCCTTCGATCCACGGTGCACCCTCTCCTCTTCCTTTGAGATTTCGACAACGTTATCACATTCCCCTGTGTCCCCATCCTAGTCCAGTTTCCACTTTCCGCACGCGCGATATTCATCTTCATCCCCCTATAAACAACACCAATCTCACGGTTGAAAGGATTCAAGAAATATCGGGCAACAACAACGTCTCGAAGAATCCACTTCTTTCCCTCTTTTGTGGTGTTGATAAATTCTCGCGTGTCATTTTCATCTTAAACTAAACTTTGTAATCATCAATGTCGTTCCAACGATTATTAATAGTGATCAAGTTTCGGTATCTTATTCGAGTTGAAACAAGCGAATGACCATTCACTCGTTCGTGCCTGGGGCTGCCTAAGGTCTTTAAGGTCTTTAAGGCACTCGAATACCTTCACCCTTCTTCTATAGGTTCCTTTCGCTGTCCCGGTCTGTTAATGCCCACAATAACACCCCTAGCCCGAACTCGGTCATTTTCGTGCGTCCCACATACCCACTGGAATATAACACGCAATGGGGTAGGCAACGTGTCGAATTTCTCTTCTCTCTCTCTCTCTTTCTCTCTCTTTCTCGTTCTCCGTCTCTTTCCACGATTAGGACGAAAGCTCTTTCGTTTCACAGGGCATTCTCGCAAGCACAAGATTCTCACATATACACACATGGGATCCACAAGCACGCCACCCCTTTCCTCACTCCCGCACGTACTTCAACACCCCAAGCTTCGTAAAGTGTTACGTATATACTCATGTATACGTAAATATACGCCCAAGAAAGCAAGAAGAACTCGACAAACATACAAATTTCAAATCTATAAAACACTCCGATCGATACAGTAATAACAAGACTAAAGATTGAACACATAACAGAAAACAATCCAAAATATCTGTGCTTCAAATTCCTCGTAAAGTTCTTGTACTCTACAACAGATTGAAGTTGGGCGCAATCTCACGCATTTGACTATCTCTCGAAAGGACAGTGTCCTAAAATCTTCAAAGCTACTCTTGAAGACTAAAAAAGCACTGAAAATGACGGCAAAAGGTCGAAACATGGAAAATTGCGTGGAAAATAGAATAATACAAGAATTTATCGAACTTCCCACATTCCTGCAACATCGTTCCACGAGACTCGGTTACGTTCGCATCTGTAATAATCATACAGCGTGCAATTATTCATGAGGTATCTGCTAATCAACAACAAGGAGAATGACTTTAGTCACCAAATACAATCAGGCGTCGGTAGATACATAAAAAAAAAATCTATATACATATTTATAGATAAATATGTCACAACTATCAGTACACGGCCGTTCGCCCCGCGAGAAAATAAGCTTAGAGGACATAACGGCGCTCATACAAGGGTAGCTGCCTGTTGTGACGCTCCTCTTGTACGCGCGTAGAGAAACCTTGGCTGGATGGCAGTAGTAGTGGTGGTGGTTGTTGGTGGTGGTGGTAGTGGTGGTGCTGGGGTGCTGCTATGCTTAGCTGCCGCCTCTCTGGTCTGCTGCCTGGTCGCTCTCGCTACCTACCACCACTACCACCACCACCACCACTACCACTACCACCACCCAGGTTGCCGCACACGAGCCGAAGCCACCCGCTCTCTGGCCACTGCTGCCGACTGCTCTTGGGCCAGGGTAAAACTCTCTGGCTGACCTCCAACCGCCCCGACGATGAATGGGGAAAGAGCTCATTCAGTGTGTTGCCTGCATATATGGCAGCAGGACCATCCGACAAATTTTCGACGAGGCTCTTGCGGAATGAAAAGGCACAGTCGTGTCTTGACACCAAGTTATAAAAGAAAGCGTATGCATCGTCTGCTAGTCGCCAAAATAGATACATAGAGCAAATAATAATGGGTTTTTTTAGGAACACGACATACAGTGTAACACCGTGTTGTTCTGAAGTCTAGCGACACAAAGTCGTATTTGGAATGCCAATCGCCGTACATTACTATTCTTTAACCCTTTGCAGTACACATTTTTCAAATGGACAGTTTTCCTTGAAAATTTGAAATCAGCAACTTCAAAAATCCTCGTGTATATAATTTCAAGTCAATCAGAACATTCATTCTGCCCCACATACATTATTTTGATGAAAATGGCCTTTTTTGGATGAACATAAAACTAATTTAGATGGTTATTATATTAACCAAACCATGCCGCAAAGGGTTCAGTCTGGACAATTTCGAATATATTTTCTATACTATGGAGATCAGGCATTAATGAATAATATCCAACATAGTTTCTTTGCTGGAAAATCTTCAATTTGATAAGAGCAATCGCACAGAAAAACAAAATAACGATTGGCAAACAGGATTTCATGTTGAATCAACATAAGACGGGTATTCGAGGAACTGGTGGCAAAAGATTTTATCTTTGTTCTTTGTCCCTATTGTTCCGAGGTCTTTGTTTCAGTCTCTCGTATTTATTTACTGTCCTTCATTGTTTCCTACCTCTGAAGCATGCTGCCACTTGGTCTCAGTGTCTCGATTGAACTTTTGGCTCCGAGGTCCAACAGCGCGAAAAGTTTTTCATAGAGACACGTTTCTCGCAGTAGTTGATTGTATATATAGGTATATGTGTGTAGATTCCATAGCATATCTGACCCAGTGGTGGGTGGATAGTTCATCAGAATTTAGACTAGCGTTTGTGTAGGAACGACACAGACCAGCAGGCACGAGTGTCTCCAGGGTCGAGCGAAAGTCGAATTGAGCTAGCATTTAAAAGTACGAATATAATTGTTTGGGGGAAAAAATTATTTATTGTAAAACGAGATTAGATTTATTAAAACAGTACATCAAAGTATCACGTGAGAAAAATGTGAAATAATGCAAGATAGAAATCGTTTTATCATAGATTTTACATCGCCATCGGTTTGCAATAAAAGAAAGCTTCGACCCTCTTACCCAGATACAACAGAAGCTGAAATTGTTACACATTGATTCTTTCTAATAATCTTTAAAAATAAAAATAGTCTTCAATGTAATCAATGCTTTTTTATTTTCCCTTCGAGTTTGATATTTCAAGAAACTGTCATTGACTTGGTTTCGTACGTTATTAGGGTACTCCTATACTTTTACTGGGTGAGCTTTCACGAGTCGATGATGGTATAAGAGTGACGGAAGGGCAGAGAGCGCCTGTGCCGCGCGCGCGACTCTCTCTCACGAGCATTGATCGTGGGGGTGGGTTTGAAGAAGGGGTGAGAAGTGGACGGGGTGGGAGGAGGGTGAAGGATTCACTGTCGATGGGGGGCGGCAGCGCCGTCGCTACACGGTGGTCCGGTGTCAGAGGGGGCGGGCGGTTTAACGGGCCGAAAGAAGAAGCGTAGGTGGGGTGTACGAGAAAAACCGCCGCGTGATCACAAAGCGTGCTAGAGAGGTGTGAATTGCAGGAAAAGTCTCGTTTCCAAAATTCTTCATCCCCTTTCCAACCCCCCTTTCTCTCTCTCTCTCTAACCAAAAAAATTGGGAGCACAATAACAACACGTACACACGTTTCTGTTATTCCTTAGCTCAAACCTTCATCGCTGAATGAACTTTTTACTTGTAACTAATTGTAAGCTGTACTGCAAGAATAAAACAAAAAATCTATACTTTGACACTAGATTCCTGTGTAGTGTCCAAAAATTAATTCTAGGCCTGGAACTCTTTTATTATCATCAAAATATCGCGGTTCTTTCATTTATATTGATGATTAATAAATTAAAAATATTTTTACAATGTCTCGATTATCTGACGATTGTTTGGCGATAATACTCATTCGATATTAATATATTATTTCAACAATTACATTTGTTTTTTAATTGCAGCTTATTTGCGATATCTCTGTGATTTTATGTAGTAATTACAGGAAGTATTCTAAAATCGAAACATTCAAACATGACTCTTTCAATAAGCCTTATAGAAAATGCGTTTGCTAATACTATTTGTTTAGTTGAAACAGTGACTATTAAGGTTTTTCTATTGTTATAATCATAATAATAAAGGAAAAATACACGTTAAATCATCAGACTATATTTGAAATTATTATCTGAATCATTCGTAGCGAAAAATAAGAAAAAAATTATACACATTTATCATATCATTACAATCGTTTCGAACTCCAACAGAGTTGGTTATAATTTCGTAAAATATTAAATCATATTTATTGTTAAAAATTGTATTACGGGCAACGAAAAAATTATAAATTTTATGAGAAATAGTACGAGTGTAAAAAAAAAAGTTCAACTTGAAAATATATTTTAATGTGCAATATATTCATCCCTACATTCTGCGGAGCATATATTTCGATTGAGCTTTTACGATAAACATATAACCAACGTAAAAGGCGGGTATAGCGCCAAAATACACACGTATTTCATACATACATATTTTACCACAGATTTTTCATTGGAGTTAATGTTTTCACTAGATCGCATATTTAGCATATGTAGCTCTCTCCGCATACGATACGCGTGTCAATAAGGATAAAATCTGTGCCAAATACAAAACTGCACGATCTCGAGGGTAAGATGACGTTCCAGGAGTATCGGAGTATTCGATAGAAATTTCATATGTAGTAGGCGTATGGGTAAACTGTACGAGAGGGAAAAGAAAAAAATGGGTGGGGGGAGTAGCAAAGAGGACAAGAGAGAGGAGACAGTGAGAGAGAGAGAATACGGAGAGGTCGTGGTATATTCAACGTCCTTTCGAGAAAAAGCGTTCGTTCCATTCAAGTCCACAGCCTCGAGGGGAGCAAAAGAAACGAGAGATAGAGAGTTGCCCTCGATAGTTGTTGTTATAGGGCGCCTAAGCGGCAGGGATGTGTACTATATATGGTACACATTGCCGCCGCTTAGAGCGCAAGCGGCGTTGGAGAGAGGGCATCTCTCTCGGTGTGTACCTGTTACAAGGCGCAATGAGTGCGCAAACTAATGCAGACAAAGAGACGCCGTAACATGGGTGGTATAGCACACGGGGAAAATAAAAAAGAGAGAGAGAGAGAGAGAATAAACGAATGAACGAGCATGAGCAAAGAGAGCGAATAAGAGAGAGAGAGAGAGTTTGCACACTTTCCCGCGCA
Source organism: Mesochorus sp. PSUC_FEM 10030011 (assembly GCA_018906735.1). Classification (NCBI taxonomy): domain Eukaryota; kingdom Metazoa; phylum Arthropoda; class Insecta; order Hymenoptera; family Ichneumonidae; genus Mesochorus; species Mesochorus sp. PSUC_FEM 10030011. The sequence goes on from JABMBV010066168.1 coordinate 12,863, forward strand.
TTGTTCGCGCAACCCAGAGGCAGCAGTAGACTCGTCCCTCGTGGCAAAGTTGAGTGACGAGAGAATCGTTGATCCTCCCACGCGTACATAATTCAAGTTTTACTCGTAGCTGGGCGCTCTTGTGAGAAAGAGATATGTATATAACATATATACGATACTCTCCTTTCTCGAGGCACGGACTGCTTTGAGTTTGTGTATAGAGAGAGGACCTCGCGAGGAAGAAATATGGCTCTCCTCCCGTACTATAATATCGAATTTTGGCCGTAGAAACTGAGAAACTCTTGTAAAAGGGCTATCGATAAAACATCCCAACCTTAATCATTATTTGCACAGAATTAACCGTAATGCATACAGTTTATAGCAACTTTTCTGGAATATTATTGCAACTTTTTCTTTTTTTTTATCATAAACTCTTGTATCATATTGTTAATTAATTA
>JABMBV010066279.1:0-13294 GCA_018906735.1 Mesochorus sp. PSUC_FEM 10030011
AAATTTAATTTATACTAATTTTAATAGTTTCATACTAATATTAATATTAATAAAATTGACTTTTAAAAATCTTATATTTGACGAAAAAGTTATTTGATTAACTCTCAGTGCCAATTTAATTGTATTTCAATCATTAAAATAAATTGAATTGAATATAATTGATATAAAATAAATTCTTAAACACGAGTATTGGATCGAAACATAAAAATGGAAAATTCTGAAAAACAATTCTGAAATATATAACGTGAAAAAAAAATGTTTTAACCGAAAATTTTTATATTTTTTCTCAATAGCGAACGTGAGCTTTCACATTCCGGCTGGATCAGCTTCCGAAAAATTCGGTGTGTCGAATACGGGAATAATATATTTGAAGGATAGTCTGGATCGTGAGGCGAGATCGCGTTTCGACGTTCCTGTACTGGCGAAATCAAACAAACTGCTGGATCTGACGACGGTGGAGGTGATCGTGGTGGATGAAAACGACAATCGGCCAGAGTTCAGGCCAGGATCTTGTTACACTCTCGCGGTGCCTGAGAACGAAGATTTTTCGTCGATACACACGATCGCGGCGGTTGACGCGGACGAGGGAATGAACGGCGAATTGATCTACAGCATAGTCGGTAAGTAGTCGATTTAAACAAAAAAAATTCTTAGCCATCAATAATAAAATAATAAAATTCCCTTCGATTCCACAGGTGGCAACGCGGGAGGAAACTTCAAGCTCGATCCCAGCACAGGCGTCCTGTCCGCGTCGAGTCTCGATCGCGAGTCGATACCGAAATACGTTTTGACGATTTCCGCCAAGGATAAAGGACGCCCGAGTTTGGAGGCCCGCTGCAACATCACCGTAATTGTCCTCGACGTAAACGACAATCCGCCGTCATTCACGATCGGACAGTACGGAAATTCACGCCAGCAGCATCAAAATTATGGATCGAATTTTGGCCGAAAATCTTCGAATCAGTACAGAACTTCGCTGTATCCAAACAACCACGGACCGGACAAATATATGGCGACCGTCGCTGAGGACGTGCCAACGGATTCGTCGATCATGACCGTCAGGGCTACGGATCCTGATCAAGGTGCCAATGGAAAAATAACGTATTCGGTCGCTGAGGAAACGACCTGGCTCTTCAGGGTCGACAATCTGACGGGTGTCGTCACTACCGCTGGGTAAGGATCGACGTTCGCATTTTCTTATCTCTTTCGTTTTATTTATAATCTTGAGTTTGAACTTCTTTATCTCTGAGGAAATTTTCTCGAAAAAAAAACGCTCTCATCATCCACGAGTGCATTCCCCTTGATTAAAGAAGAAGAAGAAGAAGAAAAAACAATTTATTTACCGCCTTACTTTTTATTCTCTCCTACTCTCACACGCACCATATACTCACACGTGCATGTACGTGGTGCATATAACGCGAATATACTCGGTGTTCTCTCTTTCTCTCTTCCGTTGCAAGAGCTCCGGAGAGACTTCGGCTAATTTCATCCGGGCGTTAATTGCCCCGCGACCTTTATTGCTTGCACGATTAGAATCAGGGAGTAATATTATTGTGGAAGCCAACATTGCGGGTGGAGGGGTTTCAAGGAGAGAAGAGGAAAGAGGAGGAATACGTGGTCGTAAAATAGAGACGAGGATGAAAGGACAGGGCGATCGAGGTTTGAGTGCAATAAGGAAAAAGAGGGAGATAGAGAATCGTAAAATTATAAGACTCCTCTTCATCGTTCTCTCTTTTCGCCTCTATATCTATCTCCGTGAATTTTCTTGCACGATGCCTCTCTCTCTCTCTCTCTCTCTCTCTCCTCGCTCGATTAGACGATCTCGTATGCATTACACATGGCTTCGTCTACACCGAGCCAATGCCTCGAGAGAGAAAGAGGTATTTTCATTCTCGTGAATCCTCACGCAATAAACTTGTATATTGCCGTGAGATAGACAGAGAGAGACAGAGAGAGAGAGAGGGAGCTCTAGATGGAGAAAAAAAAGAGGAGGAGAAAAAGGAGAAGTGGAAGAAGCAGGGGAGAAGAAGATGATGAGGACGAGACAGAAAGAAGGGAATACGTGGACTCGCAGAGTGCTGCGCGAGAGAATGCAAGAGAGGAGAGAGTCGTTGACCGAGAAAAGATCGACCCACCGTGAGCTCCTTTGGCTTCCGGCCAAGGTCGACAATGTTGCATATTATCAGCGAGATCATAATTAATTGGACAAAAAAAAATGTCGCGGCGTGCGCGGTTTACCCGATCGCGGATGAAACGATCATTAGCCAATGTTGGTCGACGTGGACGAATACCATAAGTCGAGAGATTTAGAATCGGATAGCGAGTCTCGTCGACCAAGAATCACTCGAAAAAGAAAAGAATGTCTGAGGGAAAAACGAGACTGTAATTTTAATCACTCTGGGGAACGGAGAAAGAGAGAGTGGGGGGGAGGGGGATTAGCATTGAACCATATGATTTTCACTCACGACGATTTTTCTATTGAAAATAGGGAATAATCGGGCTAATTTTATTTCAACGAATTCATTCGTGCCTCGTTGATATACTTTGAAGTTCCCGAAAATCGTTGAGTTCACGCGGCAACGGGGAAAGTCACCTCGAGAAGTTTCGTCGAGATGCCATAAAGATATATTTTATCTCGGTAAACAAGATTCCAATTTTTATGACTCGAAAAATTTTTCGTGGTTAACGTAAGAATTTCGCATTCCCTGGCAAAAAATCCTTGAACGTCGAGACTATTTTCCCCGCTGAAAAGTTCGGGCGCACCACATGGGGAAAAAAAAATCATGCAAATTTATCCTTCGATAATTAATTCACCCATGGCGAGAATTCAGAGATAAAAAAAATTGTCGGTACGAATCTAAACGAGGCGAGGAAAGCTGCTCCATAAACTTTTTCGACGTTTAAACGCGACGCTCTTTCTCTTTCTCATTTCGGGATATAATCGAGACAAAAAATAATGCAAATTTATATTCTTGATAATTATTTTGCGTATCGGTGGAGAGAGCCCCTCCAGATACAAAAATCGTTAGATCGAATCTCGACGAGACGAGGCGGTTCGTAAATACTTTTCGTGGTAAAAAGACATCTTGCTTTGGATAAATAAAAAATGAAAGAAAGAATTGCGAGTGCTTGATAATTAATTCCTTTATTGGAAGGATTTTTAAGAATTTTTTTTCTTCGAATTCGTTTTATGCAAAATCTTCATTTGTTTTTTTTTTCAATTTATTAACCAATGGGTCGAGAAATTTTGTTAATTTTTTTTTTCCGAAATAACATTTGATACATTTATTCATATGTTAGCGAAAAAGTGTAAGGGGGAACGCGTGCCCGAGAGAAAAAGGGATGAATATGTGTGGAAATACACTATATAGGACAAGAGGGGTCGGAGCTTTAGCGGTGCGGGACAGCCGTGTGTCATTTCACCGGGACAACACGTGCTGGCATTTCAATGCATTATTTCAGCCGGCAAAAAGCCTGATATGCAAAACCGCGTGGAACGAAGAACGGTTGGTAAGCGAGCGCGCGTTTCTCGTGAACACACGCACCGGCCTCTGTGTGTTCGCTGAACCGGAGGGCCACCGCGAGAGCGCAACAACGTTTTCTCTCTTTTACTATCTTGTTTGTTCGGACTCCTCTCCATATACCCGATCTAATGCCGCTGGTCACAAAGTATTAACTGGATTTCCTCCGGTCCATGTCCACTATAAGATATACACACATACACACACACATTTATTTTATATATTATATTACATCCAATATGAGAAAAAGAAAACCGAGCTGAATTCCCGATCCAAATATATCAAGATTCCGCTCTTTCTCTGTCTCCCGGTGAGATAAAACAAAAAATAATTAACTCTTTCATCCTTTTTTCCCCTTACGCACCTTGTACTTTAAATTCAATTTAATTTTATTCATTTTTTTTTCAATAAAAGCAAGAGTTGAATTTTTTTGTAAAAAAAAATGATAAAGAGTGAAGAAAAAGGGTTAAGAATGTATAAGCTGACCGTAAAAATTTAAAAATTATCTGTCGACAGGCCACTGGATCGGGAGCGTCAGAGTAGTTACAGTTTTTTGGTAACGGCAACGGACGGTGGTAGTTACGACGCGAGAAAGACTTCGATACCGGTCGAGATAAGTATATCGGACGTGAACGACAATGCGCCAATATTCGAGGAGTATCCATTTAGGGCGCGTGTACCAACGAACATCCAGCCGGGTCAGAATATTGTGGAAGTCCGTGCGAGGGACGCGGACGTGGGGGAGAACGGTGACATCATATATACGTTTTTGCGAGAAGAAGATAAGCCGAAATTTCGTATACACCCTAAGACGGGGGTGGTGACGGCAACGTCGTCGTTGGCCCAGGATCACGGTAAGATTTATCGTCTGGAAGTGGTGGCGCGTGACAAGGGAACGCCGTCGAGGAGTACGAGAGGGCTGGTGGAGGTGCGAATAGGCGATTCGGACGATTCGACGACGGAGCTGAGATTCCAGAACGAGACTTATCGGGTGGTCGTCCAGGAGAATTCGGCGATTGGTACAGAGATCGTGCGCGTGACGGCGATACGTTCGGATGGACGTCGGGACCGGATATCCTATTCGATAGGCTCGGGCAACGAATATTCGACCTTCAGCATCGACGAGGATACGGGTCTCGTCAGAATCAACGATCCGAGAAGGCTGGACGCGGAGCTTTTGACGATGCTCAGCACCCAGGAGGAACGTTTCACTGACGCGGGCCACGTAAACACGTGGGAAAGATCCCTCGATGGATTGCAACCGAGGGAAGAGCCCCGGGATACTTCACGTCACGTTTTGACTCTCGTGGCTCGAACCGCGGGCGCCGAGCCGCTCGAAGCCTGGGCCAAACTCGTGGTCGGGGTCTCCGACGTTAATGACAATCCGCCGATCTTCACACAGGGCCAATACTCGGCTACTGTTCTCGAGGGCAACGCCAAGGGCGATTTCGTCGTCAAGGTACGTTCCAGCATCGCTTTTTTTTTCATAATCAAATAGAAATTAAAATCCAGCACGATTCCACTAATCGCCTGTTTCTTTTGTACACTCATTTCTCACTCAAATTTCCACAGCTATCAGCCAGCGATTCCGATCAGGGTCTAAACAGTAAAATTCTCTATCACATCGTCGATGGAAATCCGGACAATGCGTTCACGATAAGCCCGCCCTACAGTGGCATCGTCAGGACGAATATCGTGCTCGACCGTGAAATTCGTGAAAAATATCGACTGACGATCATCGCTACCGATCAGGGCAATCCTCAGCTTACCGGAACTGCAGCGCTCAGCGTTCGCGTCATCGACGTCAATGACAATCAGCCAACATTTCCGGAACATAGGATAATATCAGTACCGGAAGGTGAATACATAAACCAACGATTGTTTTTTATTTTTTCGTTATTACAAAACGACCGTGACTTCGACGTTTATCGTATCACGAATTTATGTAAAATATCCTGAGGACTCGTCGCGTATAATTCAACCAGATAAACTGGGACTATGGGAGGGAGTTTCGAGTCTTGTGTCTGTGTATGAATATTCCTCGCGAGTAACACAACCATGACCGGAAGCTGATAGAGCTCTCTCCCTATTTACCGGTTAGAGATTCGCCGTTGATACCTCGAAGAGAGAAAGAGAGAGAGAGAGAGGAGGCGGAGATTGAGAGAATAAGGGGTGAGAGAGACTTATACATAAAGAAATAATGATAACAATTTAACGTCTATAAGAGGTAATGAAGAGTGGGAAGTGTAGGAAGAAAAGGGAGGGGGGGGGATTGCTAGTCAGTAGTTGGCGCAAGATTCTCATCCGTGAGACATAAAATAAATAATTATATAATAATAAAATATGAGAGATTCGTGTTTCTCGATCGAGTCGGAGGATATAAAACGAGGCGGTGAAAGAGGGAGCTCCGATTATTAGAGACAGTGCTCGTTGCTGAGACACAGTTTATACATGTGCCCTCGGTAACGTAGCAAAAGGATGTCAAAAAGGAAAATAAGAAGAAGAAAAAAAAAGACGAAAGAAGGAGAAGAAGAAAAAAATAAATAAAATATCAGGGAGGGGGAGAAGGGAGAGAGTCGTGTAGAGAATCGCGTTTGGGGTCCAAGTGGGAGTACGTGGCTTGCTCTCGAAAGTATAAAGTTAAGTGGTAAAGGATTTATGCCGGCATTAAAGTCCAACTGTTCGGGAACAATCTGCATAACTTAGACGAGAGAACGAGAAGAGCTGCCGGCGTGCGCGAATCTCTTTCTTTCTCTCATCTTCGTCTCTTTCTTCTTTCTTGGTCTTTCTCTCTCTCTCTCTCTCTCTTTCTTTCTTTCTCTCATTCAACATCCTCGAACGTCTCCTCAATTTTTTTTCTCCATTTCTCTCTCTTTCTCTCTCTTCTCTTTCTCTCGTATTCTTTCTTTTTTTTCTCGCACCCGCTTCTGCCACCATATTGTTCACCATTGACAGCTACGATTCAATGGACTCTTGCGGTGGTAGGGATGAGCACGGTGGCCCGGACTTTTGACGTACACTCCAAGAACTATAGATCCTCGACCCGATACAGCATCACGAAATTATACACCGAGATCTCTGTCTCTCTTTCTCTCTGTTTCTCGGGCTTTATTCTTCCTTAGTCATCTCCCCGTAGGGGTATTTTTCATCTCTTCCGAGTGGACGAAAAGAAAAAAATAAAATAAAAACATTTTTTCGACTTTACGAGGAAATAATTACACGTAATTATCGTGATAATTCTTAAACGATCTTTTTACACGAGAAGACTTGAATATTTGTTTCATATAATTTATGTCGATTTTTTTTTCCTTTGCAACGTTGCTCTCAGCTCAAACTCAACTCCGTGCTCGGATTAATTTGTACTTGGTAGCTATTTCCTTGAAACATTATTTTCGTTCGATCGGCACGGATAATACACACACACACACACATGTGCATAAATCGTTTTTCTTCATTTTTCCATCCTCACGGGTGCGCACGCGGTAGCTCGATATATCCGGCGAGTAATGAGATTCCCAAGGTTATTACGGTACTAGCACTCTTCCTCTTTTCTTTTTTCGACTATAAAATTCCACTCGACGAAGTATGTCGCTATACGAAATATTTTTTAATGATTTAACGAGCAAAGAGAGATAGTGAGACAGCATCCAATAGTTATTGTAAAGATAAAACTTTCCTTGCAATCAACGATAATACATTTTTTTTTTCGTTAAGTTGGATAAACGCTCTTATCCGAATGTGATAGAACATGAAAATTCTAAATGTAAGCTATTTTTTTTCATCCCAATGTTTTTTTTTTTTCAAACTTCGAATAATTATTCGTAATTGTTTCCTGCCGAACATTTTGTATGATTTTTAGTTCGAAATAACGGGCAAACATCGATGTTTTTCTTCTCTTATTATTTGTTTCATCTTTCTATTTTCTATTTATATTCTTGGTTAGTTCGTTATATCCGGCGTGTAACTAGATTCACGATTATTACGATGCTTATATGAAGAAAAAAATCGAGAGAAAATTCTACTTTACATCGCGACTCGTAAGCTTGATGTAAAAGAGGGGAAGGTGGGAGGGAAAGGGGGAGGGTATAAACCTTAAGAATTTTACGGCTCTCCTAGATACGAGAGAGATCGTTTGGTGGTATCCCTGAGAGTGGTATGTAAGCGTGTAATTAATCGCTGTGAGGTGGTGGATCAGAGCGCGCGAATACGAAAGCCCGCACTCGATCTCATTCGTGAGTGGATCAAAGATCATCCCGATTGCCGCGAGTAGATATGAAACATGAAGAACCGAGGAGATATATCGTTCTTGTTATACGTCTTTGCAATCTGCTTAATGTCCTGGACTTCTTGGCCAATATAAAATTTATTACTTCAATACATGTATAAACTTAATGTGTGTGCACATGTGAATGTGAACACTCCGAGTGTACGCATCGAGTTGTTTCTCGCGCTATTGGTGCTACCGGCCGTTTAATCTCAGTGAAGAAATGCTTTTCTCGCGGTCTTTTGAGGAAAAAAAAAAGAATTTGGAAAAAAAAAGAGAAGGATCGAGAGCAATCAGCGACTACGCACCTGAACACGTGTGTTGTACTTGCACACACACACACACGTGCATTTATTTGTGTATAAATGTGCAAGAACGAAATTATCGAGAGTAGACTTTCGCAGCTGCTGATGCGTTTCTCTTTCTCCGGTATTTTCTCTCTTTCGTAACAGTCCCACACAAGCATCCTCTCCCAATAATTGATTTTAATTACCGCGAACCGGAATCGAAGATTTTAATTACCTCAGCGGGGAATGAGAGCAAAACTCCGCCCAGACGAGATCGCGTATTTAATAGCCATTCGAGTTAGGCCACTTCTTTCAAACTTTTTCACGGGACCCTCTCTCTCTCTTTCTCTTTTCTCTTTCTCCTATATACGACTGGCAAATTTAATCGCGGATCGCCCTCCACGAATCCTCATACCGTTCCCTCTTTCTCGTATAGAGCACGCGCTTCTTCGTACGCGCTCTGGAACATCTCAAATCGTTCTCTTTTCACGATTCGTTTTATGGACTCACGTATTACACCCTTTCTTTCCTCTCTCTCTTTCTTTCTTTCTTTCTTTCTCTCGCACTCTCTCTCTCTCTCTCTCTCTCTCTTGCGGTCTTCGGTTTCGCACTGATATCCCGCAGTGCACACATGACAAGATATACGGGTAATCGGAATTCATCCGAATTACATGTACATTTATATATCTATGATTAATCGCACGTTGAACGAGGAATCATCTTGATTTTTTTTCGCACCAAAAAAAAAACAAAGATTCTCCTTTTTTTCTCATAATTTTTTTTATTTAACCGTGCATTTAGAGTAGATTAATGGCGAGGGTGTTAAATCTTCGAAATTTCCTGAATATAATGTTCGAGAAACGAATTTTTGACTGTACTAATTTTTAATGATTAATTACTTTTATTTTTTGTTCTTGTATTAAAAAAAAAAAAAAAATTCGAATCACACAGAGCCAAAAATCGGTGGCGGGAAAAAGCTCCAAAGATTGCAGGATGGAAGATGAAGAGAGAAATAAAGAGAGAGAGAGAGATACAAAGAGTAAAGTCTCTGTGACCGCTTTCAAAAGCGATTTACATGACTTTAACGGTTGCAACGAAATTTACGAGCGACGTAAAGCCGCGTGCCAACTAGTCGTTTGCCACTAGCCTGTGGGAGTACGCTCGTCGACGACTGGGCCATAGAGAGACTGTACTTACCTTTGGGCAGGAGCGAAAGAAAAAAAAATAAATAAAAGTATTGAGATGAAAGAATGAACAAGAAAAAAAAAGAAAAAAAAATGCATGAAAACAAAAGATACGAGAGTCTTTAGAGTATCGTAACACGTCGAAATATTTTATTGTGATAATTGGCAACAGTCGCGATTGGGCCTCGAGAGAAACAATTTTATCGTCAAATTTTAATAGCGTGGCGCAATGAAAAGTTGGCCGAAGCATCGCCATTTGAGAGAAGAATATATGTATTTAGGCGTAGGGAAAAAAAAAGGAATAAAATAATCGATTAGTTTGCTCTCTTTATTTTATAGCCATTTAAAAGATCGTACCAACACGTTAAAATATTCAATTGTCATAATTGGATCGGCTGATGATTTTTTTGTTCCTTTCTCTCTGTAGACACATTTTTGTTTTTTTTTTTTTTCAATTTTTATCGAGTGGTTATAATTTTAAAATTGACAAGAGAACGATTCATGAATTCTACAGAGAAAAAAATCACTCGACACTCAGCTGTCGAAGAAATCATAGAATTAATTACGAAATTAAATATTGTATCGATTTACGTCACTCGCCTCGAAATGATTTTATTTTATCTTTTAAATCGTCAATATTTCACCGAGTGCGAGAGATACTCTCGATTCGTGAGAAAGAACATATATGCCTCGAAATGAGACGTTGGCAAAGCTCGTGAAATTAATTTTCAAGCTCTCATTTCAAGGGGCGGGAGGAAGGTAGAAGGGGGAAGGGGGAGGAAGCGAAGAATCTGACTGCTATCCGAGCGGTTTTGCTCCTCGACGTTCCTCGTCGGGTCGGTCGAGGGCGCGGACAAACCGCTCGGTTCGCAAGATGAAACGGCTCGATAGGCAGTATCCAATGCATTTTAAGTACGGTATATATGCTCTCTCGCGTGCGCATCAACCGCTGTATTTCTATAGTTCAAAGTATCTCTTATACGTGTGCGTTTATATATACACTTTCATATACACATATTGTAACGTATGTTACTATACGGATGAGCGATTTGCTGAACAAGTTTTATTGGTCCCGACACTCTCTTTCGACTTAACCACGAGAGCAACAAAGCTCTCGGTTCGTCATCTCTCTTCTATTAAACTTCATTCGAGCCTTGTTACCCGATAAGAACAAATTTATTGTCCTCTTACGAGGAATTGTTGTATACATCGAACTCCAAATCTTTTCATCATCGTTGGCTCTCCAATGATAATGTTATATACATACGTATAAAAATATATTCCCGTTTCAACTTATCTCATCATAATTTTATTTGTTTTCCATTCAACATTTTTACGTTTCATCAAATCAAGCCAAAATATCATTTTTCATCGTCTGTGTCTGTTTTTCCTTTATTATCTACAATGTTTAAATTTGTATATCGTTTTCAATTAAATTCAAAGAAAACTTCGAAATATAATTTAAAATATTCATAAATTTAACAATTAATAAAAAAATAATTGCTTTTTTTCATTTCCATTTTAATAGTTTTTCAATCAAGCCATGGACTTCAATATTGGACTCACAATCGTTTATTTTTGTTAAAAATTATGTTGAACGTTTAATGCATTTTTGCTAATTTGGTTTTTTTTTTATTTTCAATTAGGTACTGCTATGGGTACGGTACTGACAACCATGACGGCGAACGACGTCGACAGTTCACCGGCATTGACCTATCGTTTCGACAATCAAACGCAGCCGGGACCATTCGGCATCGACCGTTACGGAGGGAAGATAATCCTCCGTGGAAATCTCGACGCGGAAAAACGCTACGAGTACACATTGAGAATAATCGCGAGTGACGGGATCCACGAAGCGAACACTAAGCTTACAGTACGTGTCACGGATCTCAATGACAATGCACCGAGATTCCAGCACGCCGCTTACGTCGCAACCCTCGCAGGTAAACCATCCCTTTCATGCCTGAATTTTGTTTTCGTGTGGAATTAACTTGAAAAATTGGCAAATTCCAAAAGTTGTTGAAAGTTTTTCGTAAAAAAATATGAGAAAGAATTTTCTAAATTAAAAAAAATTCTTTAAGTCATCAAAATTTGAAAAAAAATATTTTACAGGAAAATAATTTAATGAAAAAAAAAATTGTATGAAAAAGGTTGTACGCTATTATTTGAACGTGGAGCAGAGGGTTAATGATATTCTCACCCCGTATCGTGTTTTTATCATCTTTGAATACGTTCTTGAGTTTCGTTCTTTTCGAATATTTTTTTCTCTCCCCTCCTCTCCCATTTGCTAAAGGGATGAATTCTCAATAGGGCACACATAGTCACGACGAATTCTTGACCACTTGCCAGTTCCAGAAGTCAGAGAGAGGAGGAGGGAGTGAAAAAAGAATGCACGAAACGATGGCGAAGCTTTAAGAAGGGGCAAGAGAGAGAGAAAGAGATTTCCTCTCGGTGCGAAATAAACGCTCGTTTAAAAACTGGTTTTTCGTAGATACCACGTTGTCGTCCTCACGCCGTGTTCCAAACTTGAATTGACACCGCGCCAAGATAAAACGAGAAAGAGGGGGGAGGGGAGGGGAGGGGAAAGAGGGTAGTGAGAAGGGTTGGCGAGAGAACGCGCGAGGTGGATAAGGATAAAGGTCTTGTGGATAAAGCCGTGCGAGACGATGAACAAATGGAATTGAGAGAAAGTGCGAGAGAGAAAGAGAGAAATCGGCGAACGGAGAAAAAGATAGAGAGAAGGAGAAAAATGGTGAAAAAGGTAAAGAGCAAGAGAGAGACAACAGAGGGGAAAAAGAGCCAGGACCACGTTTCTCTCTTTCTCTCTCGTTCTCTTCAAGAATCGAAAGCGGGCACGTTGCGGCGGGAGAGAGAAAGAGTTTTGCCTTCGCCTCCATCGCGAACATAAATAAACCGACGTGGTGACCGCACGAGAGGGAACGAAAAGTCGGACTGAAAGTTAATTAAAATACATAGCCTGGGCGTAATGGGTTGGTGGTCAACCGAGATTCTCGTGGGATTCGCGAAAAGATTTGAGGGGGGAGGGGGAACACATTCGGGTTTTCGAATTTACGTGAATTAACAAAAACGCGAGTATAAGAATTTTTTTATTTTTATTTTTTTTTATTTTTATTAATACTCAGATCGTCAATTTAATTTCGTCAATAGTCCATTCATTTATTAGCGGCCTGAGAGATTATTTTCAAAAAAAAGGTTTTTTTGTTCATCTATTTTGTATCATTAAACACTTAATAAATGGCAATCTCGTTCTTTATTTTATTTCATGGAAAAATCGCTTTACTTTTTTGTAGTTTTTTTTTATTGATGTCTTATCAAAATTGATCTATTATAAATTGAAAATCAACGAATATTCGATGAATCAATTTTGCAATTAATCAATATATTTTATTTATTATAATTTGATCATTTTTTATTTTGCAGAAGATCGTGGTGAAGTTCGGGAACTACTGACGGTCAATGCAACCGACGACGATTTGACCGAGGCTAATAACGTCGTAACGTATCAGCTGTTACGGCCCACCAAAGGATTTTTGGTAAATTCGATAACGGGCGTTATGACCGTCAATCGAACCGCACTCGTAAAACCGTGGCCCAAAGAGATCGAGCTAATCGTTGTCGGCAAGGACTCGGGTTCACCTTCGCTCACCGCCACGTGTTCGGTTATAGTGCGACTTAGTAATTTGAAAAATTCCGCACCCGGACGAGAATTCAAGTTGAACGTAAACGAGAACACGAGGAGAGGAAGTTCTCTCATGAAACTCGCGGATTTGGGATTGCTCGACGGCAGTATTATCGACGAAGACGAAAACGGCGTTTTTGAGGTTTCGAGAGGACGTTTGATACTCGCTAAAAAACTTGACAGGGAAACTAAAGACAGGTAAAATATACGCGATATCATTTTTTGCATGATTTGAACAAAATAAAAATGGAAATAAATGAAATAAATGAAATAAATGAAATAAATGAAATAAATGAAATAAATGAAATAAATGAAATAAATGAAATAAATGAAATAAA
>JABMBV010066389.1:0-13287 GCA_018906735.1 Mesochorus sp. PSUC_FEM 10030011
TACTTCAATTAAGAAATTATTAAGTTGTCTTGAGAAAATATTCGATTATTACTTACGTATAGAGGTTAAAAAAAAATTGCAATAAAATTATAATGATTTTTTTGAACAGTGAAATGAAAGTATTAAAATTCTATTCATTACATAAAATAATTAATGAATAGAAGTTGCTATATGTTTTTTGTAAAAGGAATTTAATCTTTCTTAATTTCAGTATCTTCACCTAGAATACTCATCTATACATAACTGAATCTACACCTCTTGATTCAATAAAATTAACGAATTTGATTATTCGAGCTTCTTCTCCAACGATTGATTTGATTATTACACGTTTTCGAATATCTCATTAAAAACAGTTCTCATTAAAATATATTACATTCATGTGGATACGTATATAAATCAATATATGATTTGCATGTACGACTATACATGCTTGTATTATATACTAGAAATATTATGGTAATGTACTTAATATGAATCGACCGTAAAATATACTTTATAATTATATTCCTGCGTGCACTCTTTCGCAAAAGTCACCGCAAGTCATTTCACGTTTCTCTCATTCTCGCGATCTTTTTACACGTTTCGATCTAGCTTGCACGCTAACCTGATTTTCTTGCAATCAGGATTTTGCTCGTTTCACTGGACGATGAAAGAGAAACGAGAGAGATATAGAAGCATGTGAAGAGGAATGAGACTGTGGAGACGAAAAGTGAGAAAATTGGAGAGAGCTATAAATATAACGAGTGCAAGAGAGAAAGAGAGAGTGAGAGAGAGAGAGAAGAAGTGAAAACGATAGTAAGGACCAACGCGGGCGGAGAAAACAATAATGGTGAGTGCATCGCGAAAGATGAAATGGGGATGGCGCATGGATATGAGAGGGGGCGCGTTATAACCCCTCGCGTATATTTGGAGGGTGAAGTATCGGACTTGGATTTGGATACTGAGGCGAAAGCACCCACCGAACTTCTGTAACTATACACACGAACACATAATATTGTGAATACGGGTCATTGATTGATTAATGAATTAATCAATAAAATTACAAGCTGAGATCAATCAAATTTTGATTTATCAATTTTTCTTTGTTCTAGGACACAAAATAACGATATTTTTACAAAATGAAAAAAAAAGCAAAAGTTGAGTTTTTACGATTTTACGATACGATGATATTTTTAATTAAATATTCAAAAAAATATTTGAACTGATTACTGAAAAATTATGTTACGAGGAAAATTCAATCTTCTAAAGTATAATTCAGTTAATTATTCATTCTGCAAATTAGCACGGAATAATTAATGATTACTTAGTGTACGTGGAACATATAAATTTCGAATTACAGCTTTAAGTTTCTGATGAAAGATTTAAACAAGAGAACAAAATATTTTAAAGTAATGTAAAATGTCTCAACCCACCGCGTATTTAATACTTATAAAGGAAAATCTTACGATTATTTATTTATTAGCAATTGTATTATTAATAATCGTATTTAGTCTATGAAAGCGATTTGTTTCACCTCGTGAGAGTTCCCAATTTCAAATGGTTTTCCGTGGAAAAATCAGTGTGGGCGAGATGTTAAGATGATTAAAAGAACTGTGAAGATTTGTTATATTACAAGATATTTTATAAATACAGCCCTTAATTAACCATATTATAAATGAATAAATAGTATTATTTTGATGAAACAAAGCTCATTGCCATTTAAAATCTAACCTTATGTTAATTCAATAAATAAATAAATAACAGTGGAATATAAAAATATTGAATTAACTTTGACAATAGTGATGTATTGTTTAAATAAAAATGCTTCAATGTAACGATATAGGTGTTAATTAATAGCCGCATTATTGATTAAAATTTTTATAAGTGGCCAAGTTGAAGTGAAATTTTGAATACCTGTCAGCTTTGAAATCTAATGTGCACATAATATGAATAATACTAAAAGTAACAAAACAAAGTGAGGTGGAATGAGGAGGGGGGGAAAGGAAAAGACGAAAAAGTGTGGAGTGTGAACGAGATGAAACTGCGATATGCTATATCGAAAAACACTCTGGTGTACTTACACATATATATACAGTAGATATATGTATTACTCGGACAGAAAATTCTTTCCGGCACTTCAAATTAATAATCGTTACAGTACTCCCCCAGCCCCACAACCCCTATCTCTGTGCCCAAACGAGACGGGTTGCAATTTCATCGAAATTACGATCCGTTCGATGCTCGTACATACGTGAAATTTGGAAGTGGATATATTGCCTATGCCCGAACGAATGTAGCCAAAAGATACACTTTATGTGAATATAATAACAATTAAAACAAACAAATAAAAAAACAAAAAAACGAATAAACGACAGCATATGACAGATTCACGGGCTGTTACTTTCATCCACACTCACGAACAATGGAAAAACTAACTGGAATTTGAATTGGGAGATATTAATAGATTCTTTTGCTTGCTTTGTATACCGAACTCTCGGAGTATTTTTTCTCCCTCTTATTTTTCATCTTCAATTTTCGCCTCAATATTTCTATCCCTTGTATATATACGGTCAAATAAATATCACGGGCTCTGGGGCATTCGCGCGTGGTCCCTGTTACGAAATCAATGGCTCGAGATAGAGACAGAGAGGGAGCTCGTGGATACATTGCGCTTGTAGATGTTCACTAAACGCATGCAATGTATATATGTATATATCCTGTGTCAAAGAGGGAAGAGAGGATTGGAGGGTTACTCTATCGATGTGTGTGTATATATATATATGTATATAGCATGAAGTCATATAGTTCGTTGTAGAAATATTGCAATTCGCACCGCCTCTTTCCCGGCTGTCAGGCGTACCAACGAAAAGGGTATGAAACTCGGTGTGCTGAGCAAAGAGGATGAGGAAAAAAAAACACAGATGTGGAAGGGGTTGTACACGCAGCCGGAAGTGAGCGTTCCACCGAGTCGTCATCGTTGGTGTACGCGCGTTCACGGCCGAGCTCGTTATTTCTCCCATCGTCTATTGCCGACAATGGGCAAAGTGCCAACTCGTGATACCTTTTTTAACCCCTTCGCTCCCACCTCACACCCTCTTTTGCCCAAAACTCCTCCTCCTCTTGCCTCCTGGATTTCTCGTGTCTCTCGTTGCATCCTTTCCTATCCTCATTGCATTCCCGATCCGTTTTCCGTGCATGCGAGAGAGTGCGCTGTACGTTGCGTATATACGCATCCTTCAGTTTGTATATTTTATGTTTTTTTATATAATATTGCGCTTATATATCCGTACTGAATACATAAAATGAAAATAAAAGCATAGAAAACACAATCATTGATCAGCCCATCAGTGATATGAGAATATAGTTTTATACAAATACATAATACAATACAACTGTGGAGATAAATTAATGAATTTATTAAATAAAATTGCATTTTATTGGACTGAAAATTATTCATTTTTTTACGCGCACAATTTTTATTTGCGCGTCAATAAAGAGTCTTTGTTGAGTGACGTTCAATATATGAAAGTGAAAGGCAGGAGTTAATGCATAGAAAAATTGTATTGTTGAAAAGAAAAATGTAGGAAAATTATTTGTGTGATTTATCAGTTGTGAACAAATAATTTTATATTACTTTTGCCTATAAAGAATCGAGCCATACGAAAGAAAATCCAAATACTGTACTGAAAGAAATGACAATTCTTATGTTATGGTTGATCCTTTGTGATTGAACATTCTTGAAAAATGTATGTATTCATTGTAAAAGATGTGGATAATTTGATTATTATTCTTTGGCAAAAGTTTTTTTCATCTGTCAATTTACTATAAATTATTTTAATCGCCCCAATTACATCCAATAGAGATGGTGTAAACATATTATGTAGTAGCAAAGAGACAATACGTTGATTTTTGGTCGATTATTTTCTTGCTGTAACTAGGTAATAAATAAAATTTAAAATAAACATTTTAATATAAGAATCAGACAAGTACTCTGTGGGCATTTTTTTTTAATTACAAAAAATTATGGTAAATGTATATGGGTTCTATTGGATTTGTCACCGGTATATCGAAGTTCATTTCTATTCATTAAACAGAGAAATGCTTGTTTTAGTATTGATATCATACATTTTTTGATGGGGGCTCTCAAATGAACTTGTTGAGTTTTTTTCCCTGAGGGTAAGGATTATTGTGAAAAAACTAAAAAGATAACTTAAGGTTTAATTTTGATCATTGATCATTGATAAAATGAATCTATCGTCATATTCAATTACGATAAAGTCAACGATCACAGGTCGATGTTGAGCTTAAGAGATTCATACCTCTCTCTATTTCTTCTCACACACGTGTGTAATTTATATATGTATACATGTATCATCTATATCCGAACACATAGAGTGAAAGAGAATGTGCTCAGCACGCTCCCGGGCACTTCAGTTTTACTAATGAACCTAGGGAGTGACATGCCATCCTTTGCACATTGCTCCGAGTTTTCTCGCTCTCTTTCTCTTTATTTTCTGATGCTGTACCGCAAGCACTCGAGAAGCACTTTTAGCCCCATATACGACATCACGAATTGTGTCTGTCGACAACAATGACAGTGAAGGCGACTCTATACGTTTTTTTTTTTGCTGGATGACGTCAAAAGGGAGATCTCTAGAGATGAAGAAAGAGAGAAAAAGAATATTATAATGATCGCATGGACTCTTTATTATATTCGCTTTCTCCACTTTGAAGTCCCGAAACGTGTGCGGGTCCGTTCTTCCTTTTCTGTCAAAAATTTAAGAAAACTAAGGAGGGGAGGGGCCTGAATATTTTTACGATTTAATCTACTATAAAATGCAAGCACATGTTTCTACATCCACGTTGATGGCCTAAGACTACAAAAGTTGTGTACTCATTTATATCATCTCACAGAACGAGCAGAAAATATATGTGGATTCAGAAATTGTTGATTTTATCTTTACAGCTCTTTATTATTATTTTTTACCGAATTGAATAAAAAAAGCTTGAAATAATATGCGTATATTTAAAATTGGCTGATACATTCGTAAAATCACAAAACAAAAAATTATTTGTTAATATTATTTTCACAAAATTGACTTATTACAACAAAAACTTTTTCAAGACAGGATACTACCTTGAAAAATAAAAAAAAAACGAAATTTCATTTGCTCAAAATATTCTTTGAAATGTGCAAAATTAAAAATAATTTTTTATAACGTGGAGTGATTCCTTTTCCTATTGTTATAAACTAATTATGAGTAAGCGATTCTTTGGTTTTGGAAACACGATGTTTTTTTCAAATCTGTGTGTCAAATTACTCATCTAATTTTCATCTGATCGACTTGAAAATTCGTATAATTTTTCTCCCAATGTACAATAAGCCCAATATACAGAAATAGAATATGTTACTCTTTAAGAATAAATTTTTATAATTGCACTAAGAGCCACCTTCAAGGAGGATCCTCATACTGTGGTGCCACTTACAAAAAGCTATTTATAAGTTTTTTAACACTAAATTTTTTTTTTCAAGTTCAATAATAGAGTAATAAAATGCCTATCCCTATAAGATGAGACTGAATTACGTCCACATAGATAGCAATTTTTATATATGAAACAACCTTTATGCCAACTAGCTGCTGGGAACAAGTCGTATTGGTGCTATTTAAATGCTTGAAAGAGTGTTGTCTGCGACGACTCCCCTCTCCACCCTCTCTCTTACTCACTCTTTCTCTGTTTCTATCCGTAACCCTCTCACCGCCCTTCGTTATCGCCGGGAGCTTCACCCCGACCATATATACCCTCCTGCTAAGAGGATTATAATGTAAAAAGAGAGTAGAATCTGTTCACTCTTCACACTCTGTTCCGCATAGCAGTACACAGTGTGATACGAGAGGAAAGAGGTGGTGTGAGTGTATATATGCTAGGCACAGAATAGTATAACTGTGTGTATCATTGTGTACATGGACGCCTCCGAGTTACGAATGTTAAGGGTCGAAGGAATTATCACTGGATTACATTTTTTTTCTGTCGCAAATCCATTCATAGCCACCCTCTCGCTCATTTCCGTGCTGTAGTGCTTTTTTGCTACCTACTATTTCTTTTTTTTTTTTTACTCAGCACTTTTCCAAAGCATTGAGAAATTTGCTGACTGTAATATACCGATAAATCCCATCATCCTTTAACGCAGTTATCTTTCATAAATCGTTGGACAGTCTGACAAAATTTTTCGTTGGTCTCTCTTTCTTATATAAATTTATATTGTATGTGTGTATATCATTCGTACACATATATCGATATAATATATCGGAATGGAGATATTCAGGCATCTCTGAAGATATTTTTCCCGACACGACACAAAAAGAGCAGAAAAATCTGGAATTTTTTTTTGTAGTTGCATAAAAACGTGCTAACGTAACCTCACAATCTTTTTTTTTCCTCTACTAACTAAAAAGATCCAATTGAAATCTTATTCCGAGTTCTTTTTTTTTTGGTTCACTAGAAATTTCCATTTCTCCCCAATTTTAACAGATTCGTCGTAACAAAACCGTACATATACGTTATCTCTTTATTTTTCTTCTATTTTCGTAATTTTCTACGCTTCTTTTTCTGTCAAGCTCACTCTCGGCTCTTCTCTCTTATCGGATAGGGAAAAAAACTTTTCACCGCTCGTTCGTATCCCAGCGGACTATCGAGTCATCATATATATGTATACGTATATACGTATACATTATCTTGTATTGTAGACTATAGCATGCACAATGAAAGTTTTAGGAATACTCGTATGTTCTGTATGTGTATATATAAATTCACACGTTGAAAATGACATTGAATAATCGCAACAATCGTTCTCCTCTTTTATCATTCGACGTGGACAAATTTCCTATTTTTTTTTGTCCTTCGCTCTTTCGTACCATTTCCCCAAAAACTCTCAACCATGGTTTTTGTTTGTAAATGATACTAAAAAAATAAAATACTGAAAAAAAATGAATGAAATATTATAATAGTGCTTAAAGACATATACGATGTTTTATAGAAGGCATCATATACAACCTACGAAGCGTATAAAAAACATGGATACATTTTATTGTTAGAAAAAAGCTGATGCTAATTGTAATACTTTAAACGTAAAAAAGGCAATTGGATAAAATTTTGTGATAGTACTTTACAAATATTAGTTATTAAAAATTTACGCAAAATTAAAAAAATATATTTTTTAATAAATAAATTGAAGCTATATTAGCCTTAAAAGTCTTACCTTTGAATTATTTTTAAAAGTCCCTGAAATATCATTCAAAGTACATGTTATGGATAAAATTAAAAAATTGACGAACTTAAAATTTGATTCGTGGCTTTTTTACCATAATTAATCTAATTATAGATATAAATAGATACACATTTCCCAGAGACGATTTATGGTATTATGTATTTATGTGTACCATCTACCCAGCAAAGTTCCCCTGAAGAGATAATTAATTTTATGAATTATATTATCATCTTATGGTATATGATGTTAGTCACGTGCGATTGAACATTGTAAGTTCAAAATCAATGTTCAGTTAAGTTTACTTTTATTTAATTAATTATTCGTGGCCTAGTATAGTGGATCCAGTTTCTCCAAAAGTTCCAAAGATTCACTGGAATTCGTAAAAAATGAATGGTTTATTGATTCAAGTATACGTCATAGAACTTTGCAGAAATGCGAAAGTGAAAGAAAATAAAAATATTTGAGCAATTGACGGTTTGAAAAAGCTGCCATTTGCTTGTTTATGAAAAGAGCTATGAGCTAAAAATAAAAAAAATCACTATCGCAACAAAACAGATCCGAAACATTATTTCCGAAAATTCAATCAGTTTATTATCAGTTCACAAACGGCTTTAAAAAAAAACATCAATGTGCTTTTTTTTGAAACTGGTCTACTACCAAAAATGCTTACAAAAGATACAAAATATGTTCATCATCATCACTCTGTGCTTATCAAAGTGCCGACAAAAAGTGCGCTTTAAACAATGCTGCCTGTTAAGTGCCAACCCTTGTCCCACTTCTTAAGATCACACATATTGCTATACCTGTCTGTGTCTGCTCCTGGGGTCTGTGTCTCAGCTAATACAAGTGGTTCGTGTCTAAGCTACAACTGTTAGTATATAAATATCGGTAGTAAAAGTATCGTGAATTAGGAATTGTAGTCTAAAACCAGCTGATCTTCTTCTACTTCAATACGGTAATTTTACAGTCGGTTTTAAAGGGAGTACATATTTAACTTTGGATTTTTAAATATTCAACGATACTCTCGTGAGCTTTTCTCTCCATACCGAGGTTTAATATTCCAGATCAGGGATTTTGGAGAAGTATAACACCTTAAATGATAAGTCGCTATACTTTTATAAAATACTTTGATTCAAATGATATGGAAGCCTCCAAATCAATTATGTATGTACGTTCAACGGCCCCGGAACCGGAGAGCAGGATTTATTGGGTTTTCATTTTTGATAAAAGCTCGATTGAAACTTCTACGTATATGCATTATAATATTGGAATAATTACGCAAATTATTCTTAAAGTAAAAAATAAGAATGTAATACGTAGGAAATGTGTTGATGATAACGAAAATCTTAAAATGATCTCTACCGAAAATATGCTTTTGCTATATATAATTACACATTGTTTAATTATATATATCTATACCTATACTTTATTATTAGATACTATACGCGTTGTATTTAAAAAATTGTTCTACCATACTTGGGTTCTCTTTACAGGGGTCATTAACACCTGTTCCTTTCCGTCAGTCGATTCTCTCTCTCTCTCTCTCTCTCGCTCTCCCTCTCTTTCTCTCACCTTCTTTTATACCCTCTTCGTTATCGCCCCGTGGCATCCCTTTTTCGATCTTCTCACCCTCTGTACATTCTCCAAGGAGAATAGTTCGATACTGAGGCAAAATCGACCGAGTGAATCCATCCAGTGGAGAAGCACACTCCAGCGTCTCCCAGAACAACTACATCGCCATCGTGGCCATCTCGTCGTAGGAAACCAATACCCCTGTGTCTAGCATGAAACATGATCGACTTGTGCGGAATTATAGTTACCAAGAGAGAAAGAGGCAAATAGAGAGAGAGAGAGAGAGAGAGGATAGAAATAAAAGATAAATAAGGTTCAATTACAGATGCCATTCGATTACAGATTACCAGCACATAACATAAGCTCTTAAAATAACTGTTTTCGTTGTAATTCTTTTTGATTTTTATATTACTGGTTTTCTTTGAATGCATTAAACTAACTTTTTAATTAATATATTGGTTTTGTTGAATGGCAGGCAATATTTTTTGAGAAAAAAAAACCTGATATTGTTCGAGAAATCAACGTATTATGATTCAGTATTTGACAAACAGACAAGTCCCGATCAAGCAACAAATTTCGATTGTGTATTTTATGTATTTGTGTATTCAGTATACACTCAGAGGAATTGACGATGGCAATAGATGATGACAATTGACGACGATAATGCTGGGGAAGCACGCTCAGTTTGATTCTAGCTGCAAACGCACAGCGAGAACAAAAGAATCAATGACAGATAGCTGCGGTGTTCGTTGATTCAAGGCTTTTAATTGTAATAAGTCACGTCACTTTAGTTAGTGCCGTTTAATAATGATAATTAAAAATCGTCATACAATAAAATATATTCATACAATAATATATGAAATCATAATAGAAATTGTCATAAATGAAAATTTATGAGAAATCTAACTAGATAAGAAATGTTGCCAATAAATAGAAAAAAAAATTCAACGAGAATTATTACAATATTAAAGATATAATTTTATCGAATGGTACGGTTACTTGTCTTTCATCAAATCTCAATAAACGGTTTCGTTCCAGTGAGTACTGAAGCAGGTAAATCATGAAAATCTGTCTGGTCCACTTCTGTTGCAGTGTGTAAATTACTATAGTTACTCAATATATGTATAGTAATATAGGCAAATCTTACTTCAACGGTAAACTTTCCTTGTTCCAATGTTGTGGCGTAGACAGAGCTCTTCTCACTCTCTACTGGCATATAGTAGTTGTCTGCATGGTTGACTGGGTCCTAACTATACTTAGCCCTGTACTACTCTATAATACTCTCCCGCTTTCATCCTTTCTATATAGATTGCTTTTGAAACTGATGGGTTTTCGTCGATTCTAATACATGTATATACACACATATATATATATGTACCAATGTATTTGTATATATATAATAGTATAGCGTAAAAGCAAAACCAACAGCGGTTGCATCGACGATTCCGTATTGATTTTCGACGGTAATATTTTATCAAGTGCTCGACAAGCTTACAGCAACGGGAGCCACATTTATGTTCCGCGTTTTCTATAATGGATTGATCTGGTGTAGGATGAATTTTGAGGGTCTCGATATATATATTTTTTTCTCGCCCCATAGTCAGCCCCTAAAACATATCCACATGTCCGTGTCCAAATACATTTTTCTTTTTCCCAAGATGTTCTCCCTCTCTCGTTATTGGAAGATGTATTTTTCTTATATACGTTCGCCAAGTTTACAATAATTTTGTTTGCTCTTTCATTAGTTGATTATTGAAGTTTTCAACTATATTCAACATCTTTTTGGCATCTTAATACGAAGGTGAAGTGGATTTGGTTTCGATCAAATCATTAGGCCCAAACAATTTATACAGCACAAAGCGCACGTGCCTTGTTAGTTGTATCATCGCAATAGAAGTTGTCACGCAATTGGCTTTTGGCTGACCGCAACAACGGCCGCGGCAACATAGAGAGATTCGCATGAATTTAACCCCTACCCTTGTCTATCTGACCGACCAGGGTGGTAAACTTCGTTAACGAGAGGCTAATTCCCAGTTGTTGGGCTATTTTGGCTCGCGCTTAGAAGTTTGCTGAGCAGAAAGTTGCTATCAAGCACTCGGTCCTTCTCTTTGTTTGTCCTACAAGTGCACACGTATCAGGTATTATAAATAGATATAATTTATAATATCCTCTTGTCTTGTATTTTGATATACGGACCAAGCTGATATGAAGAAAATTGACCCTGCGGTGGACCCATGAGGTCGGGAACATGGTACTATACAGATCCATATGTGGTTGAAATAACTATACGGGAGAAACGATTTTGGTGATTGGACCCTCGAGCTTTCGTCTATACTTTATGAAGGAAATCGATTTATCGCTCTCACAGTTAACTTAAAACCTTTTCTTAAAAATAACTTCGTGAAAAAAATTGTTTACAACTCAAAGTATCCGTTTGAAAGGATGCAATAAGGATATGTTTTTGTATAAAAATATTTTTAAGACAAATACTTGAAAATTCGCATGAACTTTTTTAAAAATCATATGTAAGTATGTCTAGAGTTTCAAGAAGCCTCACTTATTTTTTATAGATTAAGATTTTTTTTTGTTGAAAATCATCATTTTTTGAAACTTTCCATAAAAGTTCGTACGCTAAGGTCACCATTTTATAAAACTTATATCGTTATTATTAGATAGAGAAATCTTTTCCAATTTTACGAATATTATAATATGATATTCAAGAAAATTCTTAATTAAAAATTGTTAACTGTTAAAATGAACAATTAAAAACGTGGCAAATAATTACAAGAGATTAAAGAGCTCTATGGATATTTTTTTTTCGTTCTGTATTATATTATATTAGGAAATATTTTGGATTATAAAATACAAAATTAATAATAAAAAAATTGAAGTCTCATATATAAAGATGAAATATTACTACACAAATTTTCTCTATTTTTAAATTTCATTGAACATTAAAAATTTTTGTAAGTTCAATGAATGGTATATTATTTATTTTCACCGATATTGATGAGCGTAAAGGGGGAATGATTTTAGTAAATCTTTGGCAAGATGCTTGGTTGGAAATCTAGTGGGAGGATACCATTCTGACCGCAAATTTGCGAACATGGATCCTCACAAAAAAAAAAGTGAAATAAACGGAACAAAAAGAAATCGTTTCTGGTCGATTTACCGGAGAGCAATGTCGAGTACAAGGATAAGGAGTCGTTCTTTTGCGCTCTTTCGATCTCACGAAGGGTGATAGTCCAAGAAAAAGACGCGACAGAGCAAAAGAGAGGTGAGGGCAAATTTATTTTGCCTATAAATACGAAATATCGTGTCCACGTGCGAGACGTAACTCACGAACGTACGAAAGTAATGTATCACCGGAAAAAGGAACAAACGAGAGTGTGAGAGGTAGTAGTACGACGTTGTAGTCAGCGGGAGAACGAGAGAGTTGGATTCGAGTTCGCGAAGAGATGGCATCTCGCGCTCTATTGCGCGGGGTAAACGTCGAGAGAAATGGCGAGGAGCACGAGGATACGGTGAAAAAGCGGATGGAAAACCAAGCATATAGGATTGTACGAGAGATAGGAGAGAAGGGAAAAACTGTGGGTGCGATACGCAGAGACAGGCCGAATGAACGAACGACGAATAACGAATGAATTTCGAAGATCGGGTGTTCTATATGTCTGCAGATATCTATATCATTTTTTCTTCTTTTTGATTCGTATTCCTTCAAACTATGCATTCTTACATTGGCATGGTTCAATTTTTCTCTTAACAATCGATAATGTTCAAACAAAATTAGAAAAATGAATGAAATAACATCAAATTTTGATTTTTCCTTTATAATTAATTGTACCATTATAGATTTCTAACTGTTAATTTCAATTCAAATTATCAATGACTCTAATAACGAGTATCTTTTATCATACTACAATTATGATCTTAGTACATCATAGTTACAATTACTTTTATTACGATTAATTACATTTTTACATTTAAAAAAAAATATGTGTGTTAATTAAGAGACGTGTATTAATAATTTATAACCATCATAATACATCTTTTATAACAAACAACTAAAATTGTCGAAAAATTTTTTATTTTTATGAAAGTGTTATCCACTCGTAGAACATTGTCGTGATTATACAATTGAATCGAAGGTGATGGTGATCGGTACTTTTATTCGACACGATCGTACAGTCGTTTTTACATGATTTTATATATTTAATTGGTTACCATCACCGCTTAGGTCGTACTATATACAAACGATTTTATCTAAAATGCTTTTAAACCACGCAACGAACCGCATTAATATATGTGGTACATGGTTCGTAACGGTTATATTGTATTGGATATAGGATACCGTACGGTTCAGCCGCTTATATTGAGGGATCCACGCAAGTTCGCGTTATCGAAAGAAATACAACTTTCATTTTATTTATATATATGTATAAAATACACATATATAGATGATCAGAACA
>JABMBV010066500.1:0-13278 GCA_018906735.1 Mesochorus sp. PSUC_FEM 10030011
TCTATATTTGAACTTAAATAATAATCGTAAATTATAGTGAATTAAAATTATTAATGAACAATTATAAATAAAAAAAATTTCTCAAGTTTTGATAATCGTGACAAAATAATTTACCTACAACGAATAATACTTCTCCCAAACGTAACTGTACAATAATCCATTTTTCTTTATTTCACCGATTCAAATACTAACCATAATTCAAGAATCATTTTCACAAATTTTAAACTCGTAAGTTTTTCCGTCGTGCCTCTCAAGAAGATCGCAGAGAGCTGCAATGTAAGTCTGCGCCATTTGTAAAGTTTCGAATTTGCTCAATTTGTGATCGGCGCCGAGATTCGGTACGACTTCTCTCAATTTGTCGAAAGCATCATTGAGCCCATTCATTCGTCGTCTTTCCCGAGCGTTTGCTGCCAATCGACGACGTTTTAAAACGCTTGGGGATGGCGGCACGTCGCGTGATCTTCGACGTCCTCTTTTGGGGCTCGAGGTCGGTGATTCGAGGGCTTTCTGCAATAAATAGAAAAATTAAAAAAAGATTAATAACGAAAGTGTCGATAAAATATATTGTGAACATTGATCATGATCATGAGCGTTGCTCCATCCAAAAATCATATAATAATTACCGAGCTCGTTCGAGATGATTCCGGACAAGCAATACGTAAAAATATTGAACATTAAATATGGTGACTTATGAATCATTTTTCATATTTATTTACCTGAGGATTCGTCATTGGGTCCCAATAATTCTTTTGAGAATCCCCGATATCGTGCTGATTCTTGATGCTCTCGTTCGAGTATCTTGGCTCCTGGGGCGGTGTTTCATAGCAATAGCTCGGGGGCTTATAGTCGATAGAATTTTCCTCATAGAGGGTGGAACGTGGCGATGTTGTGTGATCGACCAATCGATGAGGATCGTATCTATAAATAATTAATGTCTCAATTATTCCGCACCGTTTGTCAATTAATTAATCTACGTACTTTTCCAATAATCAATAATCAATTCATCAACGATTTTTCATGTCTTATACGCTACAATTTTATTATTTAGTAAAAAAAAAATCTTTTCCTCCCATAAATATGTACACATTCAAAGGTAATTTATTTGTTATTATGCCAATTGAATCGATGATCCGATTAAATTTAACATTTTATTTCATTGTTACAAAATTATTTTTGTTTAATGAGATAAATACCTCTGTGGTGTGAGTGGTGTCAGAACTCCGTAAGGTTCTCTCTCGTAGTTATCGGGTGTCCTTGCGTAATCATTGCCCTGTTCTCTGCCGTAATCATTATTCTCGTGATCTCTTCGCGGTGTGACAGCAATATCGGTGGCATAGTTGTCTCGGTAGGCGATTCTGATATTATCGTAATCGGGTGAGTTGTAGGGCGAGGGATAAAGAGGATCGTAAGTTCTCGTTATTGTCGGATAAGCCGAGTTGAGGATCTCCGACGATGAGGACTGATAAGTACTGTGATGATTCGACAGGAGAGCCATACCGCTGGCTGTCCAAGTGCTGAGCCGAAAAAAGACTCCAGGAATGTGGTGCTGGAACGACTCGTCGTTTTTTCGGATCACTCCACCTCTTTTCGCTTTCTTTTGACGCAGCACATGCTTCAGACCCGAGACAGTTCACGTGTGAGAAACTTGACAGTAGGGCGCACACACTATCAACCGATGAACTTTTATCAACCGCAAATTTATGCCTAAAAATGTTCACTGATAGAAGAGAAGCTCGGACTGAATCACTTCAGTTCTCTCGATGCGTTCATCGAAAGATTAATCGAGTGAATGATGTAAAATTTCGATCCTCAGTAGCGGATCGATCTTTGGATTCGCGAGAGAGAGACGCTCCTCGCGGTGTAAAGGTTCGTTTTTGAGTGTGGCGCGTGCCGGGGCGGTTCTTCGCTCAGTGCCATGATCAACATATGGTACGACGAGGTCCCACCTCGTTTCGTGCTGCTCATCCCTAGATAACGTTTGCACCTGGTGTCCCGGTCTGGTTTTCTGGACTCGGTGGTAATACTCTCTCTCTCTCTCTCTTCCCCTCCTCTTCTGTTCGTTCCTTCTTCATCGTTTGTATCAACCACGCGTACGCGTGTGTGTTTGTGTGGGGCAAAGGTAAAAAAGGTACTCAATTGCCACCACTACCGCTCGAGACCACCGATGAAAGGAGGAATAAATACATAAATGGACTTTTCTCCCTTTGACTTGGAGAACGTCGGGGGAGAAAATTGTGCTAGCAGGTACCGCATAACTGCACACAGCGCCTTCTAGCCGAGAGAGAAAAGAGGGAGAAGGGTGCAGTGGCCCCTCGACAGGGACTTCTGGGCTGGTCGAGTATGAAAGAGAGGGATTAAACAAAACAATAAAATTAAATAATGTAGAAGAAAATGTACGGAGAAGGGTAAGGGGGTGAAGAGAAACTTTAAAGGGACTGCTTTGAGGACGAGCGCACCGGGATGGCGGGAAAAAAACAAGGATCCTGAAGAGGGGACCTCTACGTGGGGATAGCGGCTCGCCAGCTGATGATGAGATCAGGAATAGCGATCGGTGATACTATGATAATGGCCAACGATGATTTTTTTTAGAGGTCGGTATGTCGACGTTGGTGGAAACAGGTTGATTGAACTTTGAATTATTTTTCTAAAGGTTCAACGCACTTGCACACAGATATTTATGGAACATAATCATTTTTTTTCTTGAATTTGAAATCAGTTTGTCTGGGTTTAAGTAAGTAAGTTATCTTGCATCAAAATTATCGAGAAAATAAACGTATATACAAATTTTTGTATTTGAATCTGTGTCGACTGAATTATTTCTTTGAACTTCTATCATTATTGTTGTTCACAGGGTAAAAAATTCTTCATACATACGCGTTGTTACTCATAGGGGTCGAGGCATAAATTTCCAACACACGTATCTAATTTTAAAGATTTAAATTGCACTCAGGGTCTGCCATTTGTGGTTGTATTATGCTTTTATGACTTTAGAAACTCACCGCAAAAGTCCGTTTGAACTTTATAGGTGCGCTCATACTGTACGGGGGTTTCATGCTCGTGCAAATAGATCGAGAGGTTACACGGTGAATCTAACGTTGTTTTTTTTTATTTTTATTTTTAGATGAAACGGTTTGTTCCTTCTACACATTGATTATAGATTTTTGCGTGGACTCGGCAATAACAAAAATTATTTATCGACCTTATGCTACTTCCAAAACGTTTGAACCTTTTTTTACGAGTCAATCGATGACAAATCACGAACTGGAATAAAGCTCAAAGAAATCCTTTGTAAATATCTTTTATAAACACACGATCAATTTAAAGTCATGTTTGTATTCGAGATTACGAAAAATATTAACCATTTTATTTAAAATCCATTAGCATCTGGATTTTTTTTCTATAAAAAATAATCCGTTAATTGGAATCGAAAAAAAATCCACGATGTTCAATTATCAAGAGTCGATTATATGATCGATTTTCAATCGAGTTATTCCGCTAGAGATCTTCCCCGTGGCTGGTTGCGGTCGATTTTCTCTGGAGGGGTATAAATTAATTTTCAATTTCCGATTTTCTGCCCTTGACACAATGTATAGTTACGCGCACATGTATGGGGATCTATGTTCACGTACAATATATATCATATATTATAGTCTCCTGACGGCACTTTGCGCGGCTTTCACTCCGATCCGTAGAGTTCGGTTTCCACATGATTCCGCCGCTATAACACACAACAGAGAAACACGAGAGCGACAGATGCTCCAACAATGGAGGCCACACGGAGGAGCTCTGCGTAATAACGCGTTTGCTGCTATCCGTGGATAACCGCCCAAATGACTCCAATGCAACGACGGATCAAGTGCTTCATACAAGGATACACACGCGTATCCATACAGATATTTCGAATTAATACGCGCGTCATCCGTGATGGTGCATTTTCTACGTTAACTAAATGATATTTATGCGGGGATCATTTGCGCCAAGTATCCTGGCGCAATGTAAAACGGCACGCGAACATACTTAGAAACATTTATGCAATAATAAAATTCGTGACTTTTAATTGTACCTCGGATTTCGGGGATTCTTCGTCCTTCAATCTTGAGTAAATTGAATTTCGATGTCTCAATTAGTATCGGTCTGGAACGTTCAATCTTGTGGTTCGAGGGGAATCGATGTTGTTGAAAATTAAATGAACTGTGATGACGAAAAAAATGGGTTAGGGTAATGTACGCGTCATGATTAGGGTAGAGAAGGGGAAGGAGCAATATGGAGTTGATAGGATCGGGCTCTTTAAATTCTCCGGAGATGAAGAGATAAAGTTGTGCCCTGGAATGGAGCAGTAAGGGTGTCGCTGCTTTCTCACTTGAAGAGAGAAACAAAAAAACAACAGGGTACACAGACCTGGGGATGGCTGGTACAACGGTCGCGTGCTATACCTAATAGGAACATCAGTGGAGCGAAGAGCACCAACTAAAGTCCCTTTCTTTTCCCTCCCTCGCGAGTCAGACGCGACAATTAGAGATATTCATCGTTCGGTAGCATACTCTTTAACCCTACGCCAACGTCGCACGTATTCTCGACAAGGCGCAGGCGCTATAGATCCCTTCCTATACGCGCATCGCCCTCTCTGCTTTATACGCAATACCACAAGCAGGCTCGTACCCATCGGCAGCATTATGGGAAGCAAGGTGTTGCGCCACGCGCCGCCACACTCGGAGAGGCGCGAGATTCGAGTCACGATAGTGCATTAAAATGAGGGGAAACTATGCAGGGGCAAGGTGAAGGTTTTTTTTTTGTTTTTAATAAATTGAATATCATGATAATTCATAACGTTCTTTCAGATATGGTAAGATTCTTGCGATACTTGTGGGAGGAACTTTTCGTGACTTATCTTAAATAGGGAAAACTAATAATTATTTGTAGATTTCATTGACATAATTGATACTTTCTGTAGAGTAATTAGAATATTTAGAGTTAACTTAGAACTTAATGGAAATTATATTTTGTGAGAAAATTAATCATACCTGCTTATCGAATCGATGATTGGACATCATCGTATTGTTTTCCTCTTAATCCTCGTTTCTCCATTATATTCTCCAACTTTTATTCCACTTTCCGCATCTAATTAGGAAATGAACTCTTGCCATGGGACAGGCTGATTTCGAGAATCCCCTCGATAAAATGCGATCGTCGAATATGATGGATTGACGGCATTTTTTTTTCTACGAAGTTAGAC
Organism: Mesochorus sp. PSUC_FEM 10030011; assembly: GCA_018906735.1. Lineage (NCBI taxonomy): Eukaryota > Metazoa > Arthropoda > Insecta > Hymenoptera > Ichneumonidae > Mesochorus > Mesochorus sp. PSUC_FEM 10030011. The sequence goes on from JABMBV010066500.1 coordinate 5,234, forward strand.
CTTTCCGACAGACTGTTGAGAGGGCTTTGAACAGTCGATCATGAGAGTAGAGAGTGAGAGAGAGAGTGAGAGAGAGAGAAAACGTTCATATCGTCTGAATGAGGATGGGACCATATGGCAACCCAGGGCACGTGGCCACAGGATTCTGTTTTAAAAAATAGCTATTTTAAAAATGGTGCACGTGCATCGTTTCAATTTCTCCATATTTCTTTATGTTTATCTTTGTTCATTCTTTTTCTCTGAAATGTAACAATTTGTCTTCGAGTGTTAATGTTGTTGATAAACTTGAAACAATTGAAGTTTGATTTCAGCTTGTTTATTAAAATTCATCAGTGACTTTGATAAATAATTATGATATACGTGCAGAACATAAGTTAAATTTGTTAAACAGTACTGAAAACAACGAAAGATTTTACTTTCGCGCAATTCGGAGTTTTAAACGCCTGGAGGTATGCAACCCACATTGCTGCATGCTTGACTACTTGCATAGTTTCAGGCGCAACCCACAAGCTATTTTTTATGAGCGAATGTTTGATTCTGTTTTTTACAACACAATGAAATAATTCGGTTAACAAATGTGTATATATTATAACAAATATTCATTCACACGTATAAGCTGATACAATACCTGCACTTATATTTTTCTATTTGTAAACAAATATGCAACGTTTAATATGCAAAGTGTAAGTCGAAATAACAATTTTGTTGTCAAGGCTTTCTTATCTAAGTATGGAGGTTATGATTGTGGCGTCTTAATGCATCGAAGTCAGTACAGTAAAAAAAGACATTGAAGTTTGAACGACCTTTAAAAAAAGAAGAATTGTTGGATTGAAAAGTAAATAGTAATGAGTAATATTGCATTTCTAGGTAGTCAGAATTTCTCACAGCACTGAATCTCTCCAAATCCATGACGTACAATTTACCAGCGGTCAATTGACAGGGTGTCAGACTTCGAAGCATGACAAATTTCAATAAGTCTCGAGATTCTTTCGGTATCGAATACCATTTGCACTTGTAACTGAAATTTCTTTTTCATTTATTCGATATAACTAAAAGGCTCTCAAGTTGTCAATAAAAAAAAATGAACTTACACTGCATGAAAAATCATGGCACTATGATCGCGAAGAGCCTGACCGGGAAAACTGATGTAAAGAAGGTGCATGAGTTCAGCAATCGTGAAAGTACCGAATCTCACGACTACATCCATTTTATCGAGATTCGTGGCAGTCTGAGTATGAATTAACGTTTCCATTATATTTTTTTATTAACCGATAATGATTTATCATAACTTTGGCAATTTTTATTTCACTCTTATTTCTTTGTTTTATTAAATTTCATTGCATTTCGTTCTTAGATTTGAATTTGTTGTAAGAAAAGTATTGTTCCACTCACTTGAACGCCTGTGACGCTGATAACCATCATGTTAATCATCATCTGCATTAAATTTGAGATGTTGTAAGTACTTTCGATGAATTCGGCGAATCTTGGTTAAAAAAAAAATTAGATTTATTTATCAATTTATCAAACATTTTTGTTTAACTTCGGCGGATACGGACTTGATGGCTTTTTGATGTTCGATGATGCAGTGAACTACGTTGGCAAAAATTTTATTGTTCTTTCTAGTTCCGTATGAGTATCCATTGTATTCAACTTCATCGGCCAAATGTTCAAGTTTATGTCTAAGTACCAATAATTTTTGTTTTTTGTGCTTATTTGTAAAGAAAGCTCATACGATCGAAATTTTTTGTTTTTAAATGTTGTTAATGCTAAAATATAACTCGATAAGAGTTACGAGAGGGGGGACACATACTTGAGCACTGCAAATATTCCACAGGCATGCTGAACGTATGTGACGTACATCGTATCGCAAATAATAACCGCTGTGACTGAGCAAATTGCACCGAGAGATTGATGAAAATATTTTGTAAAATAATGATCGAATCTTTCGTCAATAAAATAATCGGCATGCGAGGGCAATTGTCTCGGACGTGATTCGTTCAGCGGCTGTATAAAATTCAGTAGCATTGGCGTTGCTGGCATTGAGAGATAAGCAAACATTGTGAAGTATAGGTACACTGCAATAGAGATCATATAAATATTTTTTTTAAATAAAAATGGCTATCTTTTAACATACATTTCATCAAATTATATTTCAAAATAAAATAAAATAAAATTAATGAATGAAATCTAACTTGTTTACTATATAAACAAAATACAAATTACACAAATGAAGAATATTGCAAAAACATGTGTTATGATTGCATAATTTTATCGATACACGTATTATTATCCGTTGATGATTCACCCATGTATCCAAAAGTCAGAAAATTTGATTTATCGGCGTATTCCTTGAGAATTCGTTTTTCATCTTCACCCGTTTTTTCATTCCAATCGTTTTGCATTCGAGTGAACAGTTCTCTTACCTGTTTATTTTTTCATTAAACATATTTTGGATGTATACTATTGTTGAAGAAATTATATATAATAAGAAGAAGCCAATTGAAATCAGACCGCTTTAGCACCGAAATGAAGAGTACCGATCTTTATAAAACTCGCTGTATTGACCATAAGCGGAGCAAAGCACTCGATTACTTCGTTCACATCATTTAGTGACTGAGTTAGGTGGATCACCTATAAAGTACGTTAATTTGTACTTTGATTTTTTTTTAAAAGATTGCATAACATTATTTCACGTATCCAAAAAATTGACAACTTGAATAGCAAAGCTAACAAATTTTATTTTCTTATTGTATGCCATATCAATACAAAATTATATCACTAAAAAATACATATATATTTTTTAATCACACCAGGCTAAAATAAATCGATAAAATCGATCATAAAATCATAACTAATGGTAGTGAAAAAATAGATTTTTTAAAATTATATCAGTCTACAATAAAATTGGATATATTTTTTAATCGCTAACCTCGAGAGTGTAAAGATTTCCGAGTCCGCATAAAAATACGCAAAACCCGAGACGTTGTTGCCACACAGGTGAGAATGGCCATTGGCCACCGATTCGCATGAGAATTTTATTGAATCTGTAGCACTCTAGCGTTTGTAAATCGCGTTTAGGATCAGCGACATAAATTTGAAGAACTTTTTCACTCATTGTTACTTTCTCGATAGCAAAAAATGGCGTGCAACTGTTGCTCGTTTCTCAACGTGAATCCAACTGCAGGGACTTTTGAAGCGTGCTCTAAGTACGAATAAATTTTTTTTATCTAAGCTACTAAACGTTATTTCTTCTTCGGGGTGATATAGACGGTGACGTAGTTTGACGGACATTGCCACGCCTCAATAAACGTCACCCGTCCATCGAGTTCTTTGAGGGTTTCGAACATTATTCCTGTCCGTTAATCAGATATTCCTTTAGATTCTAACTAAATATTCGTTTGAAAGAAAAAATTATTTCTCTCAGAGGTGAGATCGTGATTAAAGCCAATCATCATGGGCGTCAAACGATCACAGAGAATTTCTGAGCGAATTGTATCGTTTTATTTACTCTTGACACTTGCCCGGGAGGATGTGGAAAATTGAGCATTTTTCTGCTGTTTCCGTCATTAGACAAATAAACACTGAACGGCATCCATGGGGCAAAAAGTATCTTGTACAATTTGCACAAAAGTTATTTGCTATAAAAAAAATGTGAGTTCAATACAAAGGTAACTATTATCGTATACCAGTTCACATTTTCACAAAACTTTTTTATTCATTCTTTTTTTTTTATTATTTTAAAAATGCATTATATATATATTGTCAGAATGCATTTTTATTATAATTTATTATCTTACTCCATTTTTTTTGCACAATTATACGTTGTAATTCATCGTAATATTGCAGCTTCCTGCATAAAAATCGAATGAACTAATTAGCTTTCGATTTTTTTCATGTAACAGAGTATTATTAAAAATGATGCATTATTAATAAGTACCATATGTAAAATCGTTTATTTATTTAATAAAAGTTCATTTGACAATTATTCGATATATTAGTTTAATAATTATGATAATAATAATTTAATGGGTATAATAATAATTATTAATGCATTGTTACAATGAAATGATTTATAAAAACAATTTGCGGTTAATGCGATGCAAATGGTAAAAAACCATCAAATTAATTTTACACGAGGAACAAAGCACAATGAATAAGGAAAAGTTGAATTTTCGAGAATCCAGGCTCATTGAACCGAACATAGCATCGTCAGATATGACATAGACGAGCGCATTACCTTGAAGAAAGAAAAATAAAAAGAAAATAGTTTATAAATATTAGTAGCTGAAAATTAATCGCAATTCATCAAACTTTCTTACCGCTGCAAAAAATTGCATATCAAGTACGTAAAAATTTGCTGCAGTCAAATAACACGGTCTGGTACTTCGGAGTATCATTAAATTAAGAAGTTTTCGCGTTCTGATTGATGTTAGATACCACGTAGATCTTGTGCTGCAATTAGTGTAAATAATTAACGATTGATCAGTGGACCAATCGATTAGAAAATTATTTTTGGTTTTCGAACTGTGATGAATAAAATATTTGATAAGACTCACAAGCACTCAAAAATTTGTATGCTTGCGGTCAGCAAACATTGAGAAGGGTAACACGAGAAAAAAATTGGAAATATTTGTGCCACCATGAATGAGGCATATCTAATTGATATGTCAGGATGATCCAGTTTCATTACAGTCTGCAAGATATTAAGGTACATATGAGCAATTTAGTTTCAATTTATTTATTTTGCATCGTGATTCATTCATTTTTAAACTGGCTGATTAACCTGAAATCCAGTGAAGCTCAAGCAAAAAACGTTGACTCCAAGTTGCAAGAACATAGATATTGTGTTCGCGCCCTCGATCAACTCGACATATCTGTATAAAGAATAATAAAATTTAAAAAATATGGTCATCGATCAATGACATAGGTAGATCGAATAAATAACCATCAAAAATAATATTTATAAACGAAAGTAGTTGATATTTGGACTAAAAAATAACGCAGTTTTGACAAAAATAAATAATAAAAGGTATTTTGTTATTAATTTCCCTCAAAATACCCACTCAATAACTAATTTGTGACGACGGATGCACTCGATGATATTTCGATAAGGCTTGTCCTCGTTCATTGGTGGATAAATATTCAGTTCCAGGTTATCATTTTCGACCAAATGTTCCAAACGATATCTTATGCAGTTAAACATTAAATTTTTAGAATTTCATAGATTTTCTTTCCAATAATCACAATTCGAATCATTTTAAGATCAGATTTACCCAATAATTGCGAACAATGAACAGGCATGGTGAACATAGGTGAGCAACATTGTGTCTATCGCAACGACGATCGTTATGTAGACTAAAGTTGCAAGATACGAATGGATGAGTAAATAGTAATACCATTTTTCGACGTTCACAAGATATTCGACATGAAACATCAATTTTTTTGAGATTGTTTCATTCGACGTTAACATTTCATCGTTTGGCAATAGTTCCATAATTATTGGTAACAATGGACCCAACATGAATGGTAACATTGAACCATAGACCGCTCCTATAGGTTCAATTGAAACCGTAATATTAGTATACAAATACTATAATCTATTATTCAATATTTGACACAAAATCAGTAGGTATTTTTTTTTATTTAAACGGATATAGAAATGATGAGATTCGATGAAGTCACATATTACCTGCGTACATGAGAACCTTTTTTCTACAATTAGTACCGAAATTACGAAGAATTATCAATTCTTCACCCACACCATACGTTTCCCAATCCTTCTCGATCATGAACAAAAGTTTTTTCATCTGAAAAAAAAATTGTAGACGCGATCTTTATCGCGTGAATTCGCAGATTCGTATATATTTGACTTTGTACCTTGTCTCCGTTGTTCACGAAGTTTAGCAATTTTATGTAGCACAACAAGTCTATAGTGACTGGTGGTATAGATTCCATAAAAATATTGATATCTTGCCACGCCATAAGCATTCCTCCGATCTTTGATCAAATCAACAGATTTTGTTTTGTCTTTCGGTTTTTATAGTCGAAAAAAAAAAATCAAGGACAGCTTACCTGTAAGAAGCCTTGTGTGATAACGAAGAAAAGTGATAATATTAGGAAAAACCGTTTTTCCATTGTCGTTTGATGAGGCCAAAGACCTATGCACGACAGGAAGAACTTGTTTGGCTTCTGATAAATGATACCCATCGGATAATTCATTGTTCCTAATGTATAAGTGGTCTGAACAAAACTAGGATGATAATACATTTCTTTTCTCCGTATTGCATCGAGAAAAAAACGCTGTCGTCTGCACAACTTTCGATCTAATTACGCATTCTCTCAGATGGGGAGCGAAACGATGAGCCATCGTTTAGAACTCTTTTGTTTCATCAAAACGTTTCATACAAGTGAGACTCATAATTGTCCCGATCGATCGAAATTTGCATCGTTGATGAAAAGACATTGAATTTATTTTCGCGGAGGGAACCTTTTTCGTTTAAAGAGAACGAGAGTCTGAACACAAAGGCTTTTTGTACTTTACAATTTCATTTACTCTCATTGAGAAATAAGAAGAGTTTCCTATGGTTTTAATCGTTTTTTTCTTTAATTCATCGTGTGTCTATTTTTGTTCTTGTACAGTGAAGTTTCATCGTTGAAGAACCAAAGACAAAAGCATAGTTTTTCAAAACAGTTTGTTGGTTTTATTAAATTATGTTAATTCTTGTGCTTAAACCATTTCAACATTTTATTCAATTATTATAGCTTCGACTTATTATAAAACAAATGACCAAACATCGACTAATAACGTAGATTTACTAACAAAAACGTACAACATAAATTAATATAAATCCAAGTATTCACTTGTTGATTAAGCTATCTTACATTTACAGATATAAAAACATATGCACGACACGTAAAGCTTTTTTTTTTATAATTATGGTAAAAGCTCAGTTCTGCTTGAACTTTTTACTGTTTCAAGTTAAAAGTAATAACAATAATTTTCTTCAAACTGTAGTGCGGTGTTGGTTTGTTGCAGTTGTTCAAATATTCATTGTAAAATTGTGATTCATTGGTGATTATTTTGTGGAAGTTAGAACTGTCAAGTATGACATTGACGTACGAATAACCTTTCAAAAAAAAAAAAAGAAATGAAAAATAATCATAATTATCTTTTTATTTTTATTTTTATTCATTTTTGTACTTCAGTTCATTCTTACCGCGCTGAAATTGGCTAAATTGAGAATGTAAAATTTTCCAGCGGTTAATTCGCAGGGTATACGACTTCTCATTGTCATCAGAGAAACGAGTCTTCGTGTTCTTATCGAGGTCTGATACCAACCGCAATTGTGACTGTGACATTGATTTAAATACAAAAATGTTTTTAAAAAAATGTACGTTTTAAAAAACGATTAAATGAAGATTTATTTCATTTTTTATGTACTTACACATACTCTGACACATGAATACTATGATCGTACAACATCTGACCTGGATAACTCTGAAGGAACAAAATGAAAAGTTGGGTGGCCGTAAATCCAGCGTATCTGACAGCTATCTCAGGCATTTCTAGGTACGTCACAGTCTGTATAAAATATCGAGAAAAAGAAGCTAAAATGCGGATTAAACAAAATATTTTACAGTGTTATGTATCAGATTTTCTGTAACATATTTTTGCTCATTTCTCCAATAATTTACTTAAAATATATCTGAAATATTTGTTCCGTATTATTTGTTATTATTTTTAATGAGGTGTATAAATGATATATTGTAATATTCGTATCGAGACTCGCCTGAAATCCTGTAAAACTTATGCACACCATGATGATACCCAGTTGAAAAAAGTACGATATGAAATTAGAATCTTCAATGAGTTTAGCGTACCTTCAATGAAAAGGAAAAATGATTTTGTGAACTGGCTACGCGCGTTAATCAATCTATTCTCACACATACAGTCATGGGCATTTGAAGTGGAACAAGATGATTTTTTGCGATCTCGACCAAAATTTGACCGATTTCAAAAAACCAAAAAAGTACTTTCTAGCAAA
>JABMBV010066611.1:0-13278 GCA_018906735.1 Mesochorus sp. PSUC_FEM 10030011
TCACTGATTTTGGTTTCGATTCGGGGAAAACTTCATAGGACTTCGGGAGAAAACGAGTTTTGAAAAAGGGACAATAAAAAAAATATAGATTCGAATTTCAACAAGAAGAAAAGTCCAAGTTCAAAAGAATATGGATCATCGATAACATCAATACGATCAATAAATGAAGAAATCCATTAAAAAAATTCAAGAAACTAAAAAGTTTAGAAAACTCAAGATAGTTTATCTAGATTTAAGTGAAAAAAAAACATATAAAACATATTTTACAATTTTAAAGGATAAAGAGACTTAAAAGGATAAATTTACAGATAAATAAATACAAATAAATAAACGATAGATGATTAAAAATTCAAGAAAATTTATGCTGAATATCTTAAAATCAAATTTTCAAGTCATAAGTAATTATGACGGTAATATATAAATTTAATAATACCGATGACGCGATTGACCTAACGAATAAAGAGATAGAATGCTACAGAATGCTATAAAAAAATTCTGTGGCATGTAGAAGTGAAGAAAAAAAAATTAAGAGCAGAGGCTACAAGTTGAAACAGGAGCAGCATATATGAGGTACATAAATAGCATCGAGAACAAGTAAAAGATTTTACGGTATTTTGCTCCTGAAGGGAATCAGATCGGAATGTCCTATTTTGCTCCCGCGATGGCTTCGGTCACGAGACGATAAGAGTCCTTCGAGAAATCCTTGTCGCTTTTCTTTCTTCGCGACCCCCTTAAAGTATTCCGGGATAAAAAAAAACGAGTTTGGGTTAGCAAACGAAAGAAAAGGAATACATACTCTGAGTGTATGTGTGCATGTGTTCGTGTGTGAGAGAGAGAGAGAAAGAGAGAGAGGGAGACAGCTATAAAACGAGAAAAAAGGAAAACTTGATAGAGGAAAATGGTTTCCATTCACAGAATAAAACAGAGCAGGATCACGAGTAGTCTATATGCATTGTACTTCGTTCATTCTCACATGAAGAGCTCTCTCGACCTCGTTTCGATAACTCGGAATTCTCGGCTTTTTTTCGTTTAATATTACAATGTCCCGATATTAAACTGATTGGCACTAGAACCGTCTTCGCCCTCACGGTACTCTCGTCTCGACTATGCTTAACAACCCCCTTCTTTTTTTACTACAGAGCGTTGCTATACTGGAAAAATTCTAATATAGTCACTCAGGACGTTGCTAATTGCTAAAAGGTGACGGCAAGTACGCCGCCGCCACCGTCGTCGACGTCGTCATCATCGCCGTCTCGTGGTAACGGGATTCTGAAGGAGCACATTACATCTACCTCGCTCGTTTTGTCCCGTCATCTTGTTCTTTCATCATTTCGGTCTCTCCTATTGGCTCCTCTTGACTTGTAGCTCTCTTCACCTCAAGCTAATTCATTACCATTAATTAGGGCTTTTTATTTCATAAATGTCACGTCACCTTACAGCAATAAAGGTGATTATCCAGTTTAACGATTTTTCCAAAAAATGGCTGATGTATTTTTTTTCTGCCAATTGATTCATTTCAGATAAAGAATGCATCCACCTATGTGTGCGTGGTCAAACTATGTATGCCAATATAAGCAAGTATACAGAGACACAGACAAGTACATTCCAATATACAAAATACGACCTATCGTATTCTACTGAATAAATCCCTAACTTGATTTTTTAAACTGAAAATATTTAAAACAATAGAAAGGAAATATTTTCTTGCCTTAGTTTATGAAGAAAAATTACGCCAAATAACTTTAATAATTATATATACTGGAAGGAAAAAAATTCGTTTTAATCCGAAAAAATTTCGTTGATAATTACTCATTATATCTATAAATTAATTAGATAAACGCAATTTTTCCAGGCTCTCTCCTACCTGATTATCACTATTGGGACTGAAATAAATCAATTTACACAAAAACATTTTTTTTATTGAAATTCGGAAAAGTTGCTAAACTGCATAATTACTAGAAAAAGTGAACGAAACTACTTGAAAAAGAAAAAAAATGTTGTGCTTATTTTCCATTACTGTAAATCTTCAAAACAAAATATTCTATAATTATTATCGATATTTTTAAAAAATATAATCAATTCATAAAAATCTAATAATCATATATATAAGTGTTAATAAATAAATTGAGCAATCATTGTTTAATGTGTTTTTATTGGCTACACAATCCGGTAAATATTTCAACTCTACCAGTAAGTAACGAACTTTATCTTCAATTACTTTTGAAATGTGATCGATGACAAGAAGAATATATGGACAAAGAAGATGAAAGAGTTAAATTAAAGAACAGCGAACTAATAAAATTCACGCTACCGCATTACGCACACTCGTTTGATCAAAGATTGAAAAGATGAGAGATGGCTTTCGTTTGGAAACTTGAGAATAATCAGTTTTACGTTACAAAGGTGCGCCAAGTTGGCATATCCTCTCGTGACGCCCACGCTACGTTGGAAAGATCTTGCACGGTTGAGAGCATTGCACACGCATGCATTGTATGCTTCAAAGATGTTCAATGTACAGAATCTTTCATGCAAAACTTCATACTGCCTCGTTCTATTCTCTAATCGAAATGTAATATTACGTTATTTTATAAATGATGACTTATATCATAAATTGTTCTTTTTGCTTTAATCGATTTTTTCTGCGGACTTATTATGTCTTGTATTCGAAGAACGGTATACTAAAAAAAATAACGAATTAAATTACTGTTTCATTATTCATCACTTTTTAAACAGTATAATTATCTGTTTCTTCTTTTTATTTTTTATGTGAATAAATTTATGTAGATTTTTGTTCATTCTATACATTTTATTTACTTTAGCCCCTGATAAATTCTCAAAATTTTCTTTTCTCTTCATTTAATTGTTTCATTTACTATCGTAATTAACGAAACGTCTTCTTTAACTATATAATCACCGTATAATAAGCGATTCAAGTGATGGTAAAATAAAGCTATAAATAAAGACTTTTGGATATACATTATGTGTACATGCATAGGCCTTCAAGGTACATTTTGCCTCGTTCTTTGCCTGACTAACTTTCCTACCTTCCAGACCCTTCGCATCTATTCGCTCTTTGTACATTCATTAGAGTGCCTAGATGGCGAGAACTATTTTCACTCGATTAAGCAGAAAAATTTAAGTGAGAGTGACATGCGGACGAGAGTGTATGTTACAATTTCAACGAGACAAGCGACACGTAGTCAGCATAGGTAGCGTCTACGTACACTATTTTTATTTATAACAAAAAAAATATCAAGAACTTTATTTCAATTAAATTAACAATTTAAAGTTGAAAAATATGCACATATAAGTCGAAAAAGTTGATTATTCTTGATAAAAATGTTTACCGGTGTATCCATTTTTTGGTTTTTAACAAAATTGTTGAAAATCATAAATTTATGATAGGTATAAATGATATTTGTTTTAATGTTATAAATTTGACAAATTCAAATAAAAATGAATTTTGATTATTAATAATATTTAAAGGTATTATTTGACCAATTCTAAAACTTATTTTTAAGGACTATTTCTTATGAGACTATAGTTTTTATAAAAAAAATTTTGAATTATAAACTTTAGACTCTCTTTCGAAAAAATACTTATTTTTTTTTTTACAAAGCGAAGGCAGTAGCTTAAAATATACGGACCACTACATCGTTTATTTCATAATTAGAGAACAAGGCAAAACAATCACGTTCATTAGAAATTTTGGTACTTGACTTAAGAGGCTTTTTGTTAATTTAGCTTATTTCTTTTGTTTCAATTGAACGATTGTTTTTCGTTGAAAAGACTTAAGTCCTCCACTGGGGGTATTTACATTAATGGAAAAGCTTTCTATTATCCATTCGTGTAAATTATCATATGTCTCCAGAGCCGATTTAATTGAATGCATCATCTGTCATCCAACGAAATTCTGTGTATTGATTTTGTAATAATTTAATTCTGTATAGGCTCTAAGTTAAAAAAAAAATATCTGAAAAAAATTATTTTTTTGGCTGTACGATTATTTATATTGTACTATTTTTTTTCGATTTCAAAGACTTTTTCGGAATATATTGGTAAAAAATTAGTTTAGTAACTTTTTCGAAAAAATCGAATAAATTTTTTTTGCACCATGAATTTTTATTTTTATGATAGTAAATTAAATTCCATCGGGATAAAAGTTGTTGGTTAGAAATTCCTAAAAAACTCCCTGTTACTTTCAATTATTTTTTGCTTGTAAAAGGTTTATTACGATGGATTCCAACCTTCCCGATACAATATATTTTTTTATGAATTCAATGTAGAGGAAAATAAACAAAATTGTTAGAATTTTTTTGAAAAATCAATAAAATATGATAATTATCAATAATTGCACTTTATTGTCAATTATATTTTGTCAAGTATGTCAATAAATGAACACGCAAACTTTTCTTTTTGGTATAGAAAATCGAGATAGGTATGTGCGGCGAGTAAATTAAAAACTTATTGGAAAACTAAAGTTCACTAATTAAAAATATTTAACCATGCATATGTAGTACAGCAAAACTTAGCTTATTTTACTGTGCAACATACGTGTATCATGTAATATAGCACGGTCAGCGCTCCAGTTCGGACCGTCCTTGCCTCCACGAGAGATTTTCGTGCAGCCAAAGGTTTTGTAGGGCTATGAAAGAACAAGAGAGCAGATGCAAAACATGTAAGGTTATATCTATATATGTAGATGCCAGTGTGTTAAATTTTACAGCTCCACACTGGAGGCTGGAAAATTTCTCTTTTGCTCTGGTAACCATACCACGTTAGTGGGTTACCCCAGAGTCTGCTAGCACCGCATAGACGCGTATGGAGTTTTAGTTTCAGAGTTAACCGGATAACTTGTAAATTTCAAGCATAAAGGATGCGGTCCACTGAGTCACAAACTTGATTTTGCTTAGGTTAAAATATTTTTTGAAAAATTAATAAAATTACCTAAAAAAAATTATTCTAAAAATGGAATTATCGAATTAAAAATAGCAAGAGTTTCTTGAGAGTAATAATAACGTTGCAACGTTAATCATTTTCTACTTTGTTAAAACTGTAATTTTGGTATCGATCGAATAACCAAAGATGTATTTTCATGATGTTGAATCACACGTCGTCAGCAGACGCATATGCGGAATATTGAAAACGAGAATAATATTATTACAGTGCATGTAAATATATATATATCCATACTGGATGAAATGCTAAACGTAGATCTCGAATTCAACAGTCGTATAAAACGACAATAGTGTTAACGGAGCGTTGATGGATTTTGAGAGATGAAATATAAGCTCATTGTTGGCGACAAAGCAAAGTGAAATTACACGCGTGAGAGGAGAAAATGGTCGGAAGACCCGGTAGCTATCTATGTTGCGGGTTACTACTCCGATGATGGCACGGTGGAACGAGCAGAGAGCGAACGTGCTTTCTGCTCCTGTTTCTCTCTCTTCTCTCCCTCTCTCTCTCTCTTTCTCTGTCTCTATCTCACTCTATCTCCAGTGCTCTTCTCTCTATAGATATCTCGGGTTGTTCCTCCCAAGTCGATTTGGTGCCTTGGTGGCAATGTTGTCTTAGACGCCTTCAAAGCAGACACAATTTCCAGATTGTTATGTCAGCCTAGGCAGCCTCCCTGCAAACTGTATAACAATGACGGGTAAACATACCAGTGCCTGTATACCAACCACCGGTTTCTCTCTATATATCCTACTATATACTCTTATAAATGTATTATATCTATGTATAGAATCTCTTGTTACGAAATTGTAAAAAGTGTAAACCGAGAATGGTCAAACTAGACCCTGTTGCTGCCATTAGAGACTCCAATCGAGCGTCCTTTTACTCGTGTTTCGATCCAGAACAAATGTTCCTAAATCTTCAAAATTCCTCCCTTTGGAATCGGTGAAACTTTATCGGAGGCTGCAAAAGGATAAACTTGATCGCAGTGAGCACTATCGACTTGGGCATTGACAAGCTTTTAAAAACGCCCAAGTCGATCACAACTAATATATCAGAAGATTGAGAACAAAAATAATTTTTCGAGGATTTTAATTTAATCCCAATTGTATTTTATTTTATTAATCAATGAAAAATAATAGTGACAGTTAATTTCAGGGTATTTAATATATGTGTTCTATATAAATTTCAGAAAACTGAATGAAAATACATGTTTTATTATAAATATTGGTTATTCGCAAAATAGTCAAAATATACGTAGTAAAATGAAGGATTAACATTTCTGCATTACGTTGAATTACGTCAAAAGGATCAAGAAAGCTTTACCTCGTTAAGTATGGTTTATACAATACCAGACCATCGACCTGCTCTCTAAGGTTTTCAGTAAAGCAAGAAATTACGTCTATGGTAGTTAGTATAAGGGCGATGGCAAAACAGGTCTGCGTAAATTTACCATCCAATCGCTCGTTTTCTATCCAGCTCACTTGCTTTCCTGCAATCCCATTTTAGCCATTGTTTTTTTTGTTATTTTTCTTTATCTATATAGATAAACTCTGTGTCGTAGAAAATTGTTAACGTTTCATGATTGTTTTGATCCTGACGATAGAAAGGAAGAAAGAAACCGAGGAAGCGATAAAAGTAGTGGCTGAAAGTGGGAACGGGGGTAAAATTGCAACGGAGGGCGTGTTACATTTTACGAGGATGTATCCGTGTGAGATCGTTGGTGTATGTGCCGGACACTCGCGCGAGATCCTTTCGCGAGAGTATAGAGTCAGTGGCCGGTGAAAAAGATAGAAGAACCTCGGCGCAAATTACGAGAAAAGAGGCTCGGAAACGACACCATATAAGTCGAGAGAGACGAGGATTTCTTGTTGCCCGTCACTCGGAGTGATGCTGCTGCTGTTACTCGGCTGCCATCCAATAGACACGCAAAGAAAATAGTGTCTGAAAAAATAAGGGGATGGGATATTCCAACATATGGTGGAGTGGAAATATTTTAACGAATTTTGAAGGAAAAAAAAACAATAACATAGAAAATGATTCCTTATTGTAAATCGACATCATCTGTCGTTTATTACCATTTTGAATAATTTATACTTTTATACGACTACTGTGTTGTTTTTTTTTTTATTTTTACATTTCGCAAATTACAGACATGGGGAATTAAATCACTTTTAAGAATAATCCTCGTCGTAGAGCTTTGAGTAAATAAAAAATATGGCTAAAATATATTAAAATTTTAGTTTGAAAGGTTTGTGCAGCTTATCTGGATTTCCGGAATAGTGTGAACTACGTATTTCAAATGAATAATAAATGTGTCCGACGCGGCTTCTTTATTTGATGGACACACACCCCGTGCAAGTTTTCTCGTTTCCTTTATCTTTCTTTTCATTTTATTTCCATAGGAAAGCTGTGATAAGCTTGAATTCACATCAATTTCTCACCTTCATATAATATACATGTTCAGATTTTCAGATTGCACCAACTCAATCGGACGATTATATCTATTAAGCTTATATGTGAATTTAAATCAAGTCGAACTAAATATTTATTCAAACGAATAATAATTTCTATGAACCCGCTGATTTATAATTGTTTCATTAAAACTAATAAATTTTAATCATAAAATCCATTAATTTCGAATTGATCTGTTCATCGTATATCCATACATTTTTCCATATGAATTATAGATTTTTTGCAAATAAAATATATGTTTTCGCAGTCTTTTATACTTCGTTCGTAAATACTTAGGCTCTCAGGAAAGATCGCAACAGGTGTCGAATATCAAGTTAAAAAAACGTTTGTGTTACGCGTGTATGACTTTTTACTCGTTATTCGTTTATTTTTCTTATATTTTGTTACCATTCAACGTCTTCTATTGAGCATAGAAAATGTTAACGTTATGCTGAGAGTTACAATTATCGTTCAAAAGCTGAATATTCATGAATGTTGACGCGGAGTTTTTGAAAGAATATAAAAAGAGGGAATGCTGGGAAAGTTGCACGAAAATTGTGTGTTTAAAACGCAGGTGCATAGGTTCGCACAGGTATCGAAGTGCTCGTCGAATACAATACTCGCTCGTTCATGCGAGAAAAGAAGGAATAAGAAAAGTCTATATATATATATGAGAAGAAGAAAAAGAGGATACGAGCGAGGCAGCGATCTTATGCGAGTGAAGAGACGGTTCGTACGCCTATGAAAGAAACGAGAAATCCCCCTGCATGATCTTATATACAATACGGATATATCTCTATCACTATATAACATATCACGACGTAATATATCTAAATAATAAAAATATCTTTGAACGAGTCGAAAATCGGGGAGACAATCTGCTAAAAATCTCCACCAATGTAAGTACAATCTAAAAACGTAAACGCTAAAAATGACCACAAATTTACTCTTATATTTTTATTAGACTTTGCTCCCACTCTCAGGTTATTTAGATTTGGATCAAGGAGAACATTGCAAGAGTGCCTAGTGTCCGAGCTATCCGAACTTTCTCATGCATACACCCGTGCAAAGAAGGCTTAAGAGTTAAAAGTTCTTTCGATAGACGGTCGACATTGTATACCGGTTCTTTTCTCCATTGTGATCCGCCCATCGTGTTGAATCCATCGAAGATGTATGTTATATGAATGTGTGTGCGCTCAATCCTACGAAGAAAGCCGTCTTTGGTACGCATAGTGAGATCGACATAAATCGAGGATAGCTTTGGACACCAACGACGCTAAAGCATATACGAGTGTCCTGGATCAGTCCGTTAGTATATACTCAATATGTTAACGTCTCGTTTCCCAAGCCGAAAATTGCAAATCTTCAATTCCCCTTTACAGTATCCATCATCCGATGCTTGTATATAGCAGTCGTAATGTTTATTTCTTTTACTCGCCATATTTCTCGATTCGTAATTATTCAATTTGTCCAATTCTTTCGTAAATGTCGTATGGAGTTTCGAAAATTCGACGATGACACATATAACAATAATCGATTTATGAATATTGAGTTTGTGACTTGTTTTATTTCATGCATTCTTTTCTTACAATATATATAATTACCGATCTAGTGTAATAAATATATTTAGTAAATGCTTTATTTAATCATAAAATCAATAATTTGGTTGAATAAATGTTATATTTGAAAATTGATAATATTTAAATAAATTTTCTGTGAGAATAACTAGACATGTTTATATTAAACTAGATAACGTATCGTTATTATGTACGTTGGTTCAATGGAAAAAATGATATAATAATCTATCATGACCTACATTCTCAAATGTCTTTTATAAAAATTTTTTTCAATTTGAATTCCAATTTTACAGGCTTAGTAACAAGTAATATTTGCTTCCAACGTAGTACTACGTATGTATAAAGAGTATACACTTTTATAGAAAATGTAGAATCTTTTCTGGAATTGAATATCCCTACGAAGATTCGTTATTTCCGTCGAAGCTCTTCCTATTACACCCCCAACGGGTTACATCAGACAAACGCAGAAAAAGAGAGTGAGAGAGAGAGAGAAAAAGAGAAAGAGAAAGAGAGGGTAAAGAGTCCAACTTCTCGGCTCAGTGCCTGACGGATTCCTTTTTAACTCCCTTCCTCCCCAAGAGACGGTTGCTTATTCCAATTTCACGGTTTGCTTTCTATTCTATATAGTAGGCGAAGACTTTCCTCATTGAGCTTTATACAAGAGAAAGAGAAAGAGATTGAACCATGCTTCGAATATATATGTATACGTACTGCATAATCTATATATATCTGTAATGTACATCGCGAATTTCATCTTGTGAATACAGCAAAACAACACTGGCTCTTTTTTTTTCGTTCTCTTCACACCACTTGTTTATCGAATACTCATAAAATAAAGGTTTCAAAAAAGGTCTAGTTCATTTCTACATTAGTACAAAGCCTTTAATATATCATTAGAAATATATATTTTTTTACATTCAAATTTTTATTTTTTATATTTTTTCGATCCAAAAATTCTTTATTTTTGTGTAAAACCCATAAGAAAATTCAACCACGCCCATATCTGAATAGATTCTAATTTTTTTTAATCAAAGATTATTTTTTTATCACTCTTGTATAGAAAGAATAGAAAAAGTTGAAAAAAAATAAATAAATACAATAAAAAATTGCTTGTCACGCCCCTGTTGATTTAACCTGGAATTCTTCTGTATATAGTACATGTATCTACATCGAGATATATATATATGTATATATCTTAAACTACAGTCAATACAACTCTTCCGGTGACTCGGGCGTGTTCATTCGCCTGCTGCGAGAAAATTTCTGGAGAGAACTCAGAGAATCTCGCCCCTGGAGACCGATTCCCATCTCTCGTTCATGCGCGCTTCGCCACTACTATATATACCGCCTACTCACTTTACCTCTCGCAAACCATTTTTTATATCACACGTGGGCTCTCGTGATCCTTACATACGCCCTCTCTTTCTCTGGGTGTGAATAACGCTCGAACAAACGTGTGCGGTCTCTTCACATCTCTTTTTCTCATGAGCTTTCGTTTTTTCTTCCTCTCTTTCCTCCCGTTGTTCTTAGGCTCAAGATATATTTTTCATAACTGCTCTTATGTATGCCAACGGGCATAATATATAGAAACTCGTGAATACAACGAAAATATGACGTTGAGAAAATCACCGCGAAATAAAATACGCTGGATATGCGTACGATATGTGTGTTTGATGCAGTGCGTATTGAATATAATATATGATGCTGAACACTTGGTGTGTGGCGGACTGCAAAAGTTTTTCCACCTCACAGGCAATCTGAATTTATTATCATGGGTTTTCGAACTTAATATTGAAATTGAAATTGCATTCTATCCTGATTTCATGCTCATAGCATTTTTTTAAATCCTGAATTTCGCGAAGAAAAGATTTTTCGCTCCAACCAGTACTTTTAACCATTTTTTTTTGTAATCGAATGCAAAGATGAGATTTCACGAAAAAAAACTCAGCTCGAATCAACACTTCTTCAAAATAAGTAATATGGAAAAAATTATCTAAAATTACAATTTATTTGAACGAATATTAGAAATAATACGCTACTGTTATTCTTGGACAAAGTGTAGAAGAATTGAATAAATTTTATGAAATTCACTCTCAAGGACCGTTACCTCAGAAGCGATTTTTCGTTTACTTTAAATATCATGCAGTATATACTATACAATTAATTTTAAAAAAATTGCTGCCCGATTTACTTTTAACATTTCCTTAATCCTGACGTGTTCGACTCGATCGAAAAAATTAAAAGACCTATATTTTTTTAAATCCCATGCTTTTAATATTCTTAGCCTCTTTCATCTGAAAACGGATATTTCATTATTTGCGATGTACTTTACTTTGCACTTGTATCCATTTTTTGAAGTTACGTTGGAAAAAAAATTTTATCATATGACTACATATATCCTGGTGGTTGTACGAACATATGCATGCATGGTATATGGTACAAAATGGAACGTGAGTACTCTGTACGAGAGAGAAAAAATAGATCTGCGCAAGATACAACATATATATGTAGTCGGGTTTCGCGTAGGAGGTACAACATTTTTCACATAACATCGACGACTTTTTTCTTGGTCCTCTTATACCCTCGAAAGCCCAGATATTCCAAAGGATGCAGGAAGGTGCCTTAGATTCGAAATTTATCGCGAAACTTTATGCTCCTCATATCCACCGCCTTTTTCGTATATCATAGATGCTGTACACCCGCATATATATACGTACATAATATCTCGACCTCTCTCGGTTTCACTATTACATTTGAGAACCCTTGTGCAAATTTTCTCCGGTAAATTGACTTATGAAAAAAAAAAAAGGTTTTATACTAAAAAGAAAATTTATCGAGCTAACTTTATTGAATAAAAGTGAATATTATCTGAATACTTGTCATATTTACCTTCTTTGATGTGGATCATCTAACGAAAAGTTGCGTCCATCAAACAAAGCTGCCACATTGATAGTTTGCGTCAATTTTGTTGTTTCAGAAAACTTGGTTTTAAAATCGATTATGTCACCGACTTTTTCCAAAATCAATGGTTATTTATTTTTTTTTATTTTTACTTTTCTTTTTTAATATGTCGGGTTTACTAATTGACGATTAAAAACTGTATCTAATTTAATTTTTTTCTAAACAAAATGTCAAATTAAATTAGCTAAAGCAAAAAGTTAAGTGAACTTTATTAAAGTCTCTTCATTTCATCATTATCGTTCAAAATCACGACCACACGATATACAGCATATTTTTTTTGTTTTTCGACGACAAAGTTTCTCGTTGGCATAAAAAGTTACGAAAAAATTGTCCAATCAACAAGCGAGAAAAAAAATTTGATCTCAACTTGACGACCCCGGCAGCATGACCCGAATTTTCAAGTGAGAATTTTTCATGGTTTGGTTTTACTGCAAAGTATATATGCGTATATATTACGTACAAAAATATATTATAAGAGCGTATATAATGTGCAAAAAAATATGAGAGAAAACGGCTTGGATGTAATATAACGAAGGAAAGAAATTCGCAGTGGTCATCGAATTATTTTGTGATTAAAATATATATAAATAATTTTATTGTTTATATAATACACTGCCCTATCTATATTACAAATATACAAAACTCTTATTTACATTTATATGAGTACAGAGCTTCTACGCTCTCGACACTCGAACAAACGAGAGAAGTAGCGAAGAACTTTAATAAGACCATTCGATCGTTCGATCAAAACGATCACCAATTAGAGAGAGGAAAAAATTGTGTAATTCGTTGCGATACAAGATACGAGGAGTATGCTGCTTTTACACTAATTACGATTTTTTTTTTTTTTTTTAATATTCTTCATACTACGAAAGCTATCACGATTTTTATTTTTATTTTTTTTTCGAAAGTAGAAATGACTATTTATTTTACTCGGCAAACGGCGTTACGTGTACTCCAGCGCAATAGTTAAAAATTCTTCATGATCATAAGTAGATAGAATAGTCTCGATAGTCCGGAATCCTGCAATGAGAAGATTCAAATAGGATGAGTTACTCAATTTTTCCAAGCAGACAAATCAGTAACACAAATTCTTTATATTGATTGATACGGAAAAACAATTAAATGTCTTCAGACAAAATTCAAGTGCACTTTTCATGTTTCCTTATGACTCTTAAAAGAAGACCATATTTGATAACAAACAACACATGGAGAAAGTTTTTATTCTTTTAAGATGAAATAATCATGGTTGCATTTAGTATTTTTAATTATAAAAAATTTGTCTCTTATGTCTGTTTAATGTATACAGATATGAATAAAAATTTTTTTACAC
>JABMBV010066612.1:0-22460 GCA_018906735.1 Mesochorus sp. PSUC_FEM 10030011
AAGTTATATATTTTTAAATACATTTTTTTTTATGTAAATAAAATATATTTTGTACACATAAATTGCTCGGGTAAGAGCAGGTGGATAAGGGTATTTGCGTGACTGCTACGGTTGCAGGTTCCGCGCGTATCGAGATAGAGCGAATATGCGCACGTGAGGGGGAAAGCGAGGAGGAGGTAATCACTTGGCAATGTAGTCTCTGCACCGAGCGAGAAGAGCATAGTGCGGTTGATGCCGGAGTAAGCATGCACGGTGAGTGTCGAGTGAATGCAAGGACGGTGTGGTGTTGGAGGGTGAGGAAGTGAAAGGGAGAACAAGAAGGGGTTGAAAGCGAGAGAGAGAGAGAGAGATAGAGAGAAAGCGAGACGGAGAAGAGGTGGAGGAGGGAGGGAGATGCGGAGAAAGGGAGAGAAGAGAGAATACAGTGAGGGAATAGAGGTAGGAAGAGAGGCAGAGGCCGATGGCAAGAGGATGAACTGGACCATTGTACACACAGCCGAGGTTGCCGTCAGCATCGAGACAGAAGGGTGTTGGAGAGGCGAGGGGGGTGGTTGTAACGCCAGCACGCTGGTGGCCACTGGCTGGCGAGGGAAGGCTCGAGTATTAGAGCGATTGACTGCCGGACGTAACCCGTACGTGGCGGCCGGTAACACGTGTAACATACTGCCGCCATGTATCTCTCCTCCGTTCACGTGTTTATGTGTCCCACGCCCGCGCTCTCGCCACCACCTCCCCTCTCCTAGCACTTGCCGTTTCTGTTTCTATACCGGCTACTATCCACTCTAGCACGTATATACGGGGAAGACTTGTGTGATTCGATCTGGTCGTGTGTGAGTGAATGTGCTTTCAAGGCTTGATACTTCCGTCGATAAACTATATATTCTCTAATTATAGGGGATGTTCGAGTATTTAGAATTTTCTATACTATTCAATTTCTGCTGAATTATTGTCCCTAAAAAAAATCGTAATAGAAAAACGTAATACAAGTATGAAAAGAAGCGACAATGTCTCGACGCCAAAGTTATACATTTATTTTCGACAAAGAGCTGTCAGATAAATTGAAATATTGTCAGATACATATATACTTTATATATTAATTCTAATTGAAATCAAAAATAAATTTTAAATGAAATTAATAAATTACCATAGAAGAAAAACACGTTTTACGTCGAAGTTAAAAGTGTCAAATTCAGCTGATATTCGAATACAAAGCATATATGCTCGACAGAATTTCAATTTATGTGACGACTTTTTGTTCGGTGTATAAATAAACGAGTCTTGCTTTCTGTAAACCATTTATGATGTTTATATCGGTAGCTTTTTGCAAAGTGCCTTTATTTGAATTGTAGTAATCATAGGTTGTTATTTGTTATATGATTATAATAATTTATCATACGCATCAATATTGTTATATGATTGCATATAAATTCATATAGCTTGTAAAATCGAGAGAAAAATAATACTAACGTTTTTTAATTCTTTTTAATTTTGCTTTGCAATAAAAATTTAAAAACAATTCTGTAAATAGGAATAAGAACAATTTTGTTAGAATACATATAATTAAAGTTATTTACTTTGTGTTTTGTTCGATTGATCGAAATATAAAATCTACGATCGTAGGTGAAAGAATGTTTTTTTTTGTTTTGCACTATCTACCCTAGTATTATGTACACGTAGTAAAATTATAACGCTACTGTCAACCAGAATATCGTTGAAATTGGTATAGGCGAGTCGTGGGTCTGCGTCGGTTTACGAGCGTCCGAGGCCATTCGCGTCGTTCAGCCCTTCATATCCGTGTGTTCACGCACGTTCACGCACGGTATATATATATATATAGGCAAGGGTGGAATGCACCTCGTGCCGAATCGTCCCAATGGTAGTCGCTGGTTTGGCGGGAGCCTCGCCGAATAAAGCCCCCGGGCGAAACCGATCATGAAATACCGTTCTGGTATGGAGCCACTATGCCACCGCGCTACCACCACTACCACCACCACCATTGCCAATACCGTTGTTGTTGCCTACGGTTTCAGGTGCTTTATAGTGATGCGACAAAAATGTAAATGCGATATCACCCAGGATTTCGCGGTATAAATCTCGCGTTAATGTGTGTGGTACGAGGTATGAGCTGTTCCCTCCATCGCTCGCCAAAACTTTCCCGGTCGTTCTGTTTCTCTCTTTCGCGAGCCAGGGTGAGACGTAGGACGCAGATTTCGCAGGACCAGCGGAGGGGCGAGCGAAAGGGTAGGGGGAGGGGGTAGAGAATGGAGGGAAAAGTTAGTCTCTCTCACCCCCGCGCGAGCGTCGTTTGGTTTAGGCGTTCATTAGAGATTCTCTCTGCCCATCTTTTTCCCTCTATCACTTCCTTTTCTTTCTCATTCTCGTTTACTTTCGCGTTCCTCACGACTACGAAGACGACGACGACGACGACGACGACGACAACGACAACGACAAGGACGCTTTTGCCATCGAGCCACCCTCGTCGTCGGAACGTGTACTAAAGCGACAGTGTGGTATAGAGCCGGGCGGTGGGACGTGAGGTCGTACGGGGTGCCATGGAGGAAGGGTGACTCTGTTCACTTACGACGTTATATATACAACCCTGGTAAGAGCAAGAGAAAAGCAGGGCGGCTCGTCCAGGGTGGGGATCAGTGCGGCGGGGGTGCCGCACGCGATAGATCAACCGGGCGGCAGCGCTCCTTTGAAAAACATCCATAAAACGCAGTAGGGCGGACTCAGCGACAATAAACTCTACATATAAATCTTGGCCTGTGACGCCGTGATACGCTGATGGCGAGCACGATAATCTCCGAGAATGCGGGTCTCTTCCCTCCCTCTCTCCCGGGCTTCCCTCTCACCCTCGCCTCTTGACGTATATACACATACATATACAACGGCTGTCACCCACCCACCATCCTCCCTCTTTCTCCTAACAGTTCTGCTTCTCTTGTTCATCTACTTGTGCTGCTTCTTGCCCGATGCTCCTTCACCCATCCCTCTTTTTTTTTCTCCTTTCTTCTTCGTGTTTACTTTTCACTTTTCCAACGATTTCCTCGAATTCGCATGGATTCATTCTTATCTCATCTCTAATTCCATGACTAATTTATATGTTTATCCGACAGAAACTTTCAGCTATTCTCGTTTAATCTCGTAATCATGTCAACCCATCGAACATCAAATTGTTTCAGTTTTTTCAATTAATATTATTACAATATTGCATTTTATCATGAAATTTCATAATTTTCTATACGCTGTTTCAAGCCTATATGTACATTCATAACTATATAGTTTCCAGGAGAACAAATGTTGCGAGAATTCGGGTCTCACCCGCGAGAGACTCTTGAACGGTAGAAGGAAGATAGAGTCACCTCTTACAACTCCAACCTATACACGCATATCTCCAGTCGTAATTCACTGGCCCGGATCTACTCTTCCCGTGGCTCGAGTGAACGCGAAGCTCGCACTTTCTAAATGTCTCTAACTCCTATATTCGTGCGCCCGTGCTATGCTAGATCGAACAATGGCGCGTGAAATTTCAAGTTTGAACCTCAGTCCTCCGTCCTATAACCACGGTGGGCTCTAGCTTCCCCCTCAACTTCGAGCTCGCTCTCTCTCTCTCTCTCTCTCTCACTCTCTCACACACACACCCTTTTGCCAGAAATTCGACCGTTCAAGCTTTACTACCCTTCGTAGTCGCGTGCGGGGGTTTCCTCGCTCGCGTAATTCAATTATTCACTCGAGAGCCGGGCATCGGACTGGATCGTTTCTCGTTTCTTTTTTGCTGCTTCCCTCGTTCTCGATTTATCTGTCATTTTCTCACTCCTCCTCCTCCTCCTCTTCCTTCCCAGATTTTCAAATTCTATTCAGTAGCAACGTCATGATCACGAGAATGTAAAAATGTAATTTCTCTTTAATTCGGAAATAATTAACAGCAAGTATCATCCTTATTTAATTTTTTTTTTTATTTAATCAAGTTTATTTTTATTATCTTCCCACTGAAAATAGTAAATGATTGGCATAAGTTGAGTCTGCCATAATTACGATCAATCCAACTATTTTTTTTTGGTTTCCCTCGTCATCACAACGATTCCGTCATTATTCTCGCGTGTACAGGAGGCTCTCATAACTTGAATTATTGATGCCGCATCGTGGTATAACGTGTGACTAGACGCGACAAACGCTCCGTTGACGTACACTCATCGATAACTTGCCGCACGATATAATCGATAGTGTGTCCGTGCAAGCGGGCTTACTTAGATGGATTTGTCACGCATCGCTGTTATTGAGTCGATAACGTAACGAGTCTCGGGATATAGCGGCGTGGAGGGATACAGGACGGGGCGTTAACTAGACAGAGCGGCACTCAATTATTACCGTCAGACCTCGTATAGTTTAACTCATCCGGCGCCCAGTTTTGCCCTGCCCCTGTTTCGCTTCCTCGTTCTCCTGTTCTCAGTCTATTGCCTTCACACTTCCTATGTCGAGACGGGGCGCATGACGTTCACCCTCTCTTCCTCTGCCTCCTCATCTTCCTTCTTCTCTCGTGCCCGGCACCGCGTTCCTCTGCACCCTCCGCCACCTCATCTGAACTGAGTCATCCACCTGCTTCCCCTCAACTAAACACTTTACGAGCAGCTTGCCTACATGTCACCCCCGATCAGTGTCGTCGTTGCAACACGCTTATCGAAAATGGCAGCCCGTTAACAGCGTACGTACGTATAAGTATCACACACGGGACACGAGCCATCCCCGTCTCGATCATAGCCGCCAGAGTCGTCGTTTCTACGGAACATCGCCCTCATCGTCGTTGTCGTCGTCGTCGTCGTCGTCGTCGTTGTCGTTGTCGTCGTCGACGACGACGCCGCTGCGCCGACCTAATATATCGTTCGAAGACGACGGTCCAATGATTAAAGTGACGATGCGTGATTCTCTCGCCTCGATCTTCGCACTAACAACATCCAATTACCCCTTTTCGTCCAATTATTCCACGAGGGAGTTCTTACCGTGTACACCTGAGGATTTTTCTCTCATTTATACGAAATTACGTAAGGGAAAAGTGGGCGAATTATTCGTTAAATTTCTTATCTCATATTTTATAGATTAACTCCTTTCGAATGTAGCACAGATGGGAAGAAAAATGTGATATATGAAGCATTTTTTTTTCTTTCTTTTTCTCCTGATATATCAGTTCGGGGAAAGACTAGAAAGTCAAGAAATTCTTTTGTCTTGTTTTATCGAAACGAGACACCACAATGCGGATCGAATGTGTTGAGGCAAGTCGTTCCTATCGCACCGATGATGTAATACACCGAAGATTTCTCTGAGGGATTCGGGAAGACGCGTTGCCGCTATTACCCTTGCCACTATATATACAGTACACAATACTCCACTCCGGCAATGGCATGAGTGAAAAGCTTTTTATCGGAGCATCTACGATACGTGCGAATCGTATTCGCACGAATCATCAAAATAAATTTCATCTCAAACTCCGTTTCGAAGATCGAAGACTCTGTATTCACGTTCAATACTTTAAACTTGTAAGACACATGTATTATTTTTCTACCTCATATTATTTTACCTGTTTCGTCGATGCGTGACTCGATTATATATTTCAGTGACCAGTAACTTATTCATTCATTCATTATTAATGACTATTTTATTCTATCGAATAAAAAATAAATCATTCGTTCATTTATTTATTCATTAATGATCATTTTATTATTTTGAATTGAAAAAAACAATTGAACAATTGTCATTGTTCGCAAAAGACGGCAGAAAAAGACAAATTATTAGACTTTGAAAAATTACAAATGCAAAAAAAAACAATAAAACATCCTAATTTAATTACTTGTTCGAAAGAAAAAAAAATTGAAGAAAAATAACACCATCCAATGCAACCAAAAGCATTCATCTGAAAAGAGAGCGTCGATTTCATCAGAGCAGGAGGGCGGGGAGGCTCTTTGTCGAGGAGCAATTACCGCCAGCCGTGCTTCAGCTGGTGAAGCCGGAATGTACGAAAGTAGGAGCGTACATGGGTGTAAGGGAACGCGCTATATACGGCTGGGAAGCAAGCTCGCCTGAGACACAGCGAGACAATCAATAAACAACACGTGTAGATTACAATCCGGGAGATAGAAGCTCCTATTTTCTCGAACGGCCACCGTAATGGTCGTACGTGTTTTAGCGAAGGGCACTCCACAGCCACCTATTTCCTTCGTAACGTATTCACCGGAGAACAACGTGCTCTCGCTAGCACGTTGCAGCAGCCCCTTGCACAGAAAGGGAAAGAGAATAAGGGAGGGGGTGCCCACCCTATTCGTTCTTTGGCTGGCGAGCGATTCGCCTTCACCTATTCCCTCATTGTCTATCTAAATTCCGAGAATTCGTGTTTCACACGTATCCGTATTACTCGAAAAAAGGGGGAAAAAAATATCTGGTGTCAAATATTAAAAAAAAAAAAAAAAAGAAAAAGCATTGAGAGTCGTAATTTGGGTATCAAATGTTTCTTTCATTTAACGCGAGAATTCGAGAAAAGATGAATTAAAATACAGAGGAAAGATGAAGTGTAAAAAAATCGCAACAGAAGTGGATATGTATATATCGATTTCGTTAATTTTCCGAGTCGAAGGCGTCAAGAAAGAAAGAGAGGCAGCAAAAGAGTGAAGAGTTTTTTTTTATGAAAATTCAATGCGGTGCATGGACTGAGTTCTCGCGGTGGATCTTGAATTGCGAATAATTAGCATGACAAACGAATTTCACTCGGAGGGTGATCCTCGGCGCAGTGGCAAGGAATTGCTGGCGAGGAAGTCTCGTGGACTCTTTCAACCCCTCGTTACGAGTACATTCGTGGAAGAAAGATGGAGAGAAGGAGCTCAGATGCTGAAGTGGGAAAGAGAACGGAGGTGAACCGAGGGTATACAGCGAAAAGTACCGTAGGAGCGCGAGGGAGAGGCAGAGATGAAACTCAACCCCCCGATAAACCCTCTCCGCGGAATCCTAATAAGAACTGTACGACTGCCATAAATAGCGGCCTTCCTCCTCTTCGGCAAAGAAGAAGAAGAAGAAGAATAAGAAAAAAATGTATTGCCACTGGCAGAGGCAGCGGAGTGCTGCCATTCTGTTTCCATCTGTTTCTACTGAGCGTTCCTCTCAATGGAAGCCTTGCGAGAAAACGTGCAGAGTTCTGTACACACGATAGCAGCGGTAATGCTAGCATCTGGGTTGAGAAAAAAGATTTCTTCTGGTATGGAATGGGATACACGGGAGAAAAGACATAAGACGATGCCCATATAGAAACAAAGCACGAGAGAGATAGAAAGAGAGAAAGAGAGAGACAAAGAGGAAGAGAGGTTGTACAGAGAGTCCAGGATGGCGGAAATACAGCTAGGATTCGGAGACAAAGAATACCAGACGAAGACGAAGAAGGGAAGAAAAAAGAGGTGGCAAAGGACGCCAAGGGAGAGGGTGGCAGAGGTACGACACTGGGAATAAAGAGTGCGCGGATTAAGAATGCTTCCTCGGAGACGAGTTATAGTCGCTTCCTTCCCGTAGTTGGAATTAATCGGCCATTCCGGAGGCGATGCATTAACTGAGACAGAGGTCTAACTCCGTTGGTGCTGCCACCTCTGCCTCTCTGTCCGTTCGGGCACACACTAACCTACAACCCTCACCCTACAGCCTCTCATCCAACCTTAAGCGTATAACCCATAGCGTCTTTTTATACTTCCTTCGACTTTATTCCTTTTTCAATTCCAAAGCGCCACTGAAGTCGATTTCACTCTTCCACTCTATTGAAATACTTGGATCCAGATTGCAAACTTGCCTTAGGAAATTTTTTCGCAGAAAAAAATTTCAAACTGTTTCGAGCTTTTTCTTTGGTATTATTATTTCAGTATTATCAAAGATATTTCAAGTAACGAGAATAAACAATTTTCATAATATCATATGGTTACGAAATTAAGAATTTTCAAAGGCCAATCCGTAAACGAATAATTTTTGGAATAAGTATAACCGAAACGTTTTGTATAAACGTCACTCGTACGTGAGCAGTTAAAACGCTAACCTGTAATACTCATGATCCCACTTAAAGTTTCTTTCAACCGAGAAGGTTAAGAATTTTTCTCGCAGGATGTTGCACTGCCCGGATAACTCGTTTGCACTCGTGTGTGCATTTACATGAAAATTTTCTACGAACCTTGAAGAAATCCACGAGTGAATTCCACGAGTTTTAGTATGAAAATCCTTGTTGTATGTTACAAACAAATAAAAAAAAAAAACCAGTAAAGCTAAACGTTTTTCGCCCTTTTTCCACAAGCATCTCTAAGCCATAGTTTGCTTATTTATTTTATTGTCGCAATAGACATTGTCCCTCGGAGAATTCAACCCAACGTTGTTGTATCGTTGTTAAAACAAGTACGCAACGTACAAACACATACACACATGCTCTCAAACGCAGTACCTTCTTTGTAGCCGCTTCTCACAGGCAAGAGTTGGGGGATTAACCGACGCCCTCATACCTGAATACATTAATTGCTCCGGAAGCTTGGAATTTACTTGGTGATGCGTATTCTGAATTCTAATATCTCGCGAGCGCTGCACAGATCCTAATACTACTTTTCTCGTACGCAACGTAGCTCAGACGTTGTTGTAACACGAGGCTGGATTAAACAGAGAGAGTGCTAAAAAAGAATAATAGTTGGATGCAACAAAGTCGAATAAACGAAACGCTTTCAAACACACTCTTGCACGTTAGAGAATGAGGTTTCGTTATTCTATCGTATAAACGGTATGAAATTTTGATACGTGACGTGAATTTTATCTGGGTACCGGTTAAATCGCGTGACTTTTGTTTTACTCGTGTATATATACGGCTTAAAAGTAACATGCACAGCCTCGAACGTAGTACGTATAAGGATGATATCCTTCGAGAGAGAAGGACGAGCGAGTGGAAGGAGTAAAAAGACGGTTTTCTCTGTCTGTGCGCGTTACTCGCTGCGAGTTCTTCGTTCCTTATGGACGCAAATAGTGGTGAAACCTTGAAACTTGGCTCGGCTAATTACAATCCTAGACTTCGGCTCCGAGGATCAGAATGGGGAAAGAGCGAGAGTTTCGAGATGTGTCTCGAAAACTTTTCGGCTTATTGTCTCTAGACGTGTACTGTCGTTATGGAAGAAAACACCACGTACACGTTTATCTAACGCGAGAAGTAGCTGACTAATCATTTTTCATTGGATTTTTCGGCGACTTTCTTCGAAAAAAAAATTTTTTTTTTTCATCTGCGGTACATCCCTCAAAATATGACAGTTTGGAAAAGGTATCGTATCCTTGATGATGAATATCGACAAACATCTTATCCTCGTTTTTTCAATGATCAAATATAATGTCTTTGTTGCTGTCTTGCGGCAAAGAAATCAGGGTGAGGCGGCAGACAGCGGAGAGACAGCGTTCGATTCTTTGGACCTCCAAGGAGTTGAGCAAGAGAAAAAGAGAGAGAGAGAGAGTGAGAAAGAGTTGAAGAGCGCGTGCGCGTGACACTGAGTAGCTTCTGTCCAGGAGAAGACGCGAGAGACAGGCGGCTGATGGGACAGCAGCAGAAGCAGCGGCAGCCGGTCCACTTAAAATCGATACCGGGGTGCAGTCGCGCGTCTCCATAGGGTGCAATTCCCATGCAAATGAATTGCACCCGGGCCGAGAACGCGAGTGGGGCCGACGGAGGGATTGATTTTTCACAAAGTTGCGTTGTTCTGCCACTGAAACGCCGAGACAGGTCTATATTCTTCGTTGACTTGTCTTGTATGTTAGAGGGCGGTAGAATATTTTACTTCTCTATCTTTTTCTCATATTCTCTTTGTCCAATCTCGGGGAATCTTTCTTGATAAAGGGATTCGTGTTGAGAAATTCTTCTTCTTGTTATGTAGAATAAAAGAAGCAAAAATAAAAGTAAAAAAAAAAAAAAAGAAGAAAACATACGATGTTGAGTCCGTGTACGATGCAAAAATTATATGTACGACTGTCAATTACCCTCACTAACGAATCTCAAGAAGCGTGAATGATATATTGTTGAAACGAGCATATGTGTATGTTGGCTGGTACTAGATAATTCGCTCACATCCTTCATCGCGATACAGTGTATATTTCTTTGCCCGCACGGAGAAGCATTTTTAATTGCGTATAACGAGGCTCCGGGGTTCTTGCACTCCGGTTCCGGACAATCAATATATTTCAGGCATAGGATATGAAGCTGCTTGTTTTTATCGTAACAAGAAATCTTTCATCCTCTTTAATGAGTCTTCTCGTCCCTTTGGTGCATTAAACGTATATAAACATTATCGTAAACAGTATCAATATCGTTAATAAATTAATCCGATTTACGT
This sequence comes from Mesochorus sp. PSUC_FEM 10030011, assembly GCA_018906735.1. Classification (NCBI taxonomy): domain Eukaryota; kingdom Metazoa; phylum Arthropoda; class Insecta; order Hymenoptera; family Ichneumonidae; genus Mesochorus; species Mesochorus sp. PSUC_FEM 10030011. Next base: position 10,371 of record JABMBV010066612.1, read on the forward strand.
GAATCCTAAAATTTTATGTTTTCATAATGTTCGAAAACATCCGTGAACATTAGAAATAATTTCTTGAAACATTTTTTTCTGTATTTTTTTTTTATTTTCGTATTTTATGCAATTATCGTGCGTTAACGTTGAGTCAATTAGCATATACGATTAATACATATATTCAGAAACGGTGAAGATAAGAGCATCGATCTAATTCAATGTATTTCTTTTTTGGTTTTATTTGAATGGAATTAAGTTTGTGGAAAGTAATAAATTCGATGTATTTTTCGCTCAGCAGTGTTGGAATATTTCAGGATCTTTCGATTGACTCGCCAGGACATAATTCCGGATTCATTTATTTGATTCTCGCGGGAGATCGAGGCGAAAAGAGAGAAGTGAGAAACTGCGGGTAAAAAAGAGAGAGAGAGAGATGCGTACTATGTTCCGCAACGTTTTATTTTTACGAACCGAGCGCAAAACGACGAAGCAACCAGGTACGTGTAAATGAGGGAATCGAACTTCCTCTCTCGTTCTCTCTTTCTCTCTCTCCCTCTCTCGCGCGCACTTTGATCCGTCGTTCTCGCGGCTATCTCATGGCCGTTAAGATTTTCTATCCGTTCGCAGCAAGTACGTGTACGATATAGGCTCTTGTTGTCGAGCTGGCATGGCGCGTCAACGTCACAAGCCGACGCGGCCACGTCGCGCGAATTTATGATAATGAATCCAGAGATTTATCGCCGGGTTCTCGCAACGGCTAGATATTCAGCGAGCCAGAGCGAAATTAGAATTGGCGCGCTCGTGAGCGCTCGCCGATGCGACTCTCTGTTTTTCCATCTCACTCCCCGCATTCTCCCCCCTCGCTTCATTCAGACTTCGTTACTCGCTGGCTCTAGATATGTGTTCGAGTGTGTGTGTGTGTGTGTGTGTGTGTGTGTGTGAGTATACATGAGAAACTTGAAAGTCGTTAATCGAGGCAATCGTAACATTCTCCGTGCAGTTGCTCGATGTCACTTATTCACGATGACCTTATCGTCTTGAATCGCGCAAAGAATTTGTCTACATATAGTTAAAACTTGTATGAATTGAAACAAAATATATATATTCGAAATAATTAAGGAAACCGTAAATTTATAATAATTAATTTATGCACAAAGTTTACGTAAAATCATCGGAATTAATTTCTGCTGGATAATTTATTGAAAATTTGATGCTGAAAATGCGGATAATTCAATGAAAATTTTTTGGAAAATTGGGATTTGTAACAAACAATATCATGATTTTGTCGATAATCCTTTCTTAATTTTTGCAAGCAAGATCTCAGAAACGATGGTAACGTTCATTCAAATTTTCAACATATTATCCAGTTATAGGGATAGTTTCACTATCTTTTCAAATTTAAATGAAATAGTGGCTGCGACAATTGCACACGATACAATGCGAGTTTCGTCATTAGAAGAAAATTCAGACTCGAAGGAAGGAAAACATTGATTAAAATTCTAACTTCAATACATTTTTCATAATTAAAAAACGCCTTAAGAAAATTATAAAAGAGAAATCATGCAATTAGAAATGACAGTGATAATAACATGAGCAGAGAAAGAGAGACATTGAGAATAAAAATGCGTAAGTCGAGCGTCAGTTCGGCTACGCTAATGAAACGTAACAGAAATATATTGGTCTTTTAATTAGGAGCAATAAACGAAAGGGGTTCAATTGCCTGGTGTACTAGCCCGCTGCTCCTGCGAGTCGTTTACCCGTCTAGCGAATACTATACCCCTTGGCTGCGGCCATTTCTGTAACGTCTTGCCCCTTTCGTCCCCTGCCAAAAACCGTTTCTTCCCCGCATTTCCTCGGCCCGCAACCACACACTTTTTCCCTCACTCGAGTCGGTTCCACTATCCTTCCAAGCCCTTTCAATTACATCCTCCGGTGCTAGAACCACTTCCGCTTCTTACCAATCCCCCGTAGAGACTCCCAATGCAGTCAAGAGGTCTAGAGGCTCTTTGATCGAGCACCAATGCAACTATTCTCGCTCGTTCTTCCCTTTCCCCTCCTTTTTTTCCATCAGCTTCCTTTAACCATCTTCTCCGAGACTAGTCTCAGTGGTATACATGAAATATTTAAAAAAAAACGAGACTGCTCCTTGTCCACAGGGTATGATGCGCTTCATGGCCTAGCGTAAGACACCTACGGTGTAAATTGCTTGGCCACAAAAGTTGTCTTTCTACATATAGTTCCTGCTCTTTTCTATCCTACACCATATTCCTCTACTTTCACTCTTTCTCTCTCTCTCTCTCTCTCTTTCCTCTTTCCCTACCCTCGAGCATTTTATTTTTGCAAACGTTCCTTCCGGTTCAACCAAAAACAAGGTATTTGATAAGTAAACCAGTAGCAGGAGAACATTCTCGGCTCTTCCAAGCCGAGGCGGAAAAGAATTAAGTTTTCACGAGCTAACGGTGACTTCGGCCTCGAAGGTATTCGCTCGGAGACACCGAGTATCAGCCAGTTCATTCTATATGCACAGACAAGTGTGTGACGAGACTCGGTTACGACACCCATAAGAGTGGGAAAAAGGAAAAAAGAGGATGGGGAGTTTTTCCATGACCAGCATTATAGTTAGCGGCAGTTTCGTGCCTGAGTATATTCGTGTGGAATTATATAGCCGAATATGTAATGCTGATGGCATATATAAAATATAAAGGTTGATACTAACTGATGTACAAGGGATTCTAATCTAGAAGTGCTCATGAAATCTTCCATGGTGACCATATTGATTCCTGACATTGTCCAACGAACCCTACAAAATCACTATGGTCAGGCTGGGGCTGAAGAGGGAAGCTGGAACACGGGGGGTTCTTTCGAGATATACTGGACTCAGTTTCGAGGATGAGAGGATGGCTAGAGAAACAGTGAGAAATAGAGATAGGAATTGTAGGAGAAAGAGAGAATAAGGGAGAGATAGGGTTCGCTGGGAAAGGAAAATGAGAGGCAGAAGGATGAGAAACTGAAAGACACGAAGGAAACTGCGGAGGTACTTGGCTCGCGGAACACGTTCATTGTCTCCTTTCCCATAGTCTCGCGGCCGTCGACGGTGACCCTTCCTTCATGATCATCAACTACCTCACGTTCACTTGGGACCCTCTGTGCTCTTCCCAGTTACCCGGATCCTCCCCTTACTGCTGAACTGTACCTGCTGGTTTCGCAAACCAGTGCGGGAGGATCGAATAAAATACAGCAGCTGGTAGAAACGATGAGATGTCTGCAAAAATCATCCAACCATCTCCATGTTTTTTTTCTTCTGATAAATTTTCCATGAAAAGTTATATTATCCTTTTCAGCGCAGTAATTTTATGTGATCATACAATTTAGTGGATCACTCGATCTTCAAGAAAAGATTGATTAGACTATTGTCCAATTTGAATAATCAACCCACAACCGGTCTTTGAATTTCCATCCTTTCGCACAGGGCGGTCTTTATCCAGCAGTGAAAGAAGCATGAAAGCACACAAATAGAAGATGGAGAATGCGGAGGTGATACTACGAGAGAGCAACGTAACCAGCCACTGTAATTAAGGCACGAGGATGGAGAGGTAAGGGACGTGGAGAAGTCGTGAAAAGGATGAGGGGGCAGTTGCAGCGGATGGTTTGTCCTCTGCAGAGAAACGACGGTAAGGTAGCGCATGAAGCAAGATAGAAATAGTTCTCTTCCTCTCGCAAAACCGTTCGCGTTGCTGGAGTAAGAGAAGTGCCCTAGATCACTGGACGTCTAGAAGCAGAGCTGTGAGCGCAGATAAGGACCACTACGGCGACGGCCAAGATGGACGGCCGACCGGCCTCAGCAGCAAGCTAGCCGTTTCTACCACCAGCGCTGCTTCCAGTGCCACAAGGACCAGCAAGCATCCACTAACATCCACTGGCTCTCCCACCCATGTGGCACTACGTACGTAGGGCCTGACGATGCTCCCAGCGACTGGTACCGCTGCTAACTTAGCCCCCAGGAGCTTCCTGGGGATCCTTATTTATACGCCGTCGGCGAGACTAACGCCCATTGTCCCATTTCACCCGGGGTAATCTGTTGGACGCAAATCTAAGGCTTGATCCTGCGGGCTACCACGAAATCTATGATGCCTTTAATTTACGCACCAAGTATACGCCTCGAGAGGTCATGAGATGCGAGACACAAGAGAACCTCTCTGAGAATTTTACACTCTATATGACGTTATAATGATTCCGTAAATTATATTTACTGAAAAAAGGTACGGGAATTATTTCAAGTTTTGTTTTTCCGATTAAATACTTTTATCATTATAAAATTATATACGATTAAATTATCGTGTAAATATTTTTATTTATTCGGAATTGCTGGATTGCGGGGTATATGTTTACTTCTACATCCGCAATTCTCGAGCGAGCGAATCGTGATTTACATGTGTGTTATTGTAGAGATTTCGTTGACTTATCTAGAGCGCAGAGCGCTTGCTAACGCCCAAACCAATAGTTGCGGATGCGGCCTCTCACCCTCGCCAATCGTTCCATCGTACTGGACGATCTAAATCTTAGAATCACAATGTTGGATCAGTGCCACGACTTTCTCTGCCACTTGGCAAATTCCAAAAAGACATCGCCGTCAATCGAAAAATCCTCGATTTCTTTAGATCGAAGAAGCTCTATTTTTATTTTCTTTATAAAAAATGTTATAAAAAATTTTCGCTTCTTTATTTTTACCGATATTTGACGTTTTTGTGAGAAATAAATTGCATTACGATCCAATGAACACATTATATTATTGTAGGACAGTACCTCGTTTACGATAAATTTGTTGCATTGGCCGATGCCGCACGCTATTCGTTCGTTCCTTGAACGAAAATGGGCGCTGTCGAGCTGGGATGGGTACAGAGTCCCGACGATGGCCGTGGGTCAAATATTAACGTCGAGCCCGATAATTGCGAAGTAGATTGTAGGAAGGGTGATCCAGAGCGAGGGGAAGGGAGTGGGGACGGGGGAGAACGAGTGAGAGAGAGAGGGAGAGAGAGAGAAAGAGCTGGTAGAGGAGAACTCCAGGCTCGGGCGTTTGCGTTGTTCGCTCGCTCGCTCAGTGATACCATCTCGTCCTCTCCATAAATATGTCGCAGTGAGCTTAACCCCCTTGCCTATCTATGCCGAGGGCCCGAAGTAGGGGAGGCATTAATGTCAAACCAAGATGGGAGTTATGGCTCCCCCGTCAATTCCCAACGAATTCAACGTTTTCGGCAGGGAGCCGAATCGATACGTTTCGACGAGCTTTCTCTCGCAAGCATACCCGCCGTTATTCTCTTTATCGCAGTCTCTCTTGATCTGTTTCTCTGTCGGTCTGTTTTTTTTTTCGTTCTTTTTCCGGTGGTTAGGGTAGTCGACTCACTACCCTTCATCACTTGTACCCTCTTTTACGACCCTTTATACTCCTAACCCCTAAATCCGAAAAAGAAACTTTCTACAGTCGCGGAATATAAACACTTTTTTTACCACGCGATAGTCATACAATTAGAACGTTTCAATGAAGTTTATACTATTTGTTGCAATTTTAATTATTACAAATATGAGTTTATGTAGTGTCATAAATAACCGAATACTTTTATTCAAAGCTAAAGAATTAATATTATAAAGTAAACGAAATTTCAATTTCTAAGTATTTTGGGTTCTTTCGTTGAGCTATAAATGGTACATTACTTTTATTAAAAGCCAAGCAATCAATATTTTAAAGTAAAAAAGAGATTCGGTTTATTAAGTGTTAACGAAATTTTAATTTCTAAGTAATATTGGTTTATTTTTTTGAGTATAATTTTTATTGTTTTTTTTTAAACTTTTGTAAAAATTTAGCAAAATGTAAGAAACGCGATTTTTCATTGATCATAGAAAGAAAAATATTGTAAAACGTGTACGTATAATGTTACGGTCAGTATTCTTAGGTGATACAAATAGCGCAATCAGTATGCAAAGAGCTCATGAATATTTCAGCTAGAGATTCATGAAAATGGGCGAGATCGGTGTGGGTACCGAGTCGTTGGTAAGAGGGGAGGGGGGAGGAGAGGAGAGAGGGGTTTATGACGGGGGTTGATCCGAGGATTCGCATCAAACCGCACTAGTCTGAGTATCGAGCCACGTTTCTCGGGTAGGATGGAGAGCAATGAGCGAGGAAATCAAACAAAGAGACTGCGGGGCTTGGGGCATCGAAGCTGCTCCAAGTGCGATAGAAGAACGAATCGCATAGGATAGAGTGGAATAGCCAGATGCCTCTTAACTCCCGCAAACTCATTACAATAAATCAAGCTTTGTTCATCGAGCGGGCACGCGAGGGCTGGCTAAATTCTGCGGGTGCTAACCCTTCCCACCTTTTCCTAGTAACTCGCCCCCTTGTCTCCACTTTAGAATAGCAGCGTTTCGCCGCTTCTTCGCTATTCTCAGCCTGAGTCACCTTCTGTCTTTGCGGAATCAATCCTTTTTGAGTACCGAAAGACAAACTAAAGGTTCACCAGAATTTATAACGTTGATTCATGGCTCGAACAAACCAAGTCCCTTCGACCATTGTGTGCGACGAGTTTTTAGTTGAATTTCAAGTTTCCTCTTGTTGCGAATTGAAAATTAATAAAACAACTGCCTAATAATTGTTCCTTTTTCTTTTACCTATATCTCGTCACGATAAAGTCGCAGCGTGAACAGAATGAACTGTTGATTCTCGGTTAAATTGAGTCCCTCTGTGAATCCGTAAAATAACGGAATTCGAATGACGAGATAACGTGGACGAGAGTCGCTAGCTTTGCGGCTGGGATTTGCGCGCAAAGAGTACAAACAGGGGTTATCAAGCAGACGCTGCATTCTGTGGGAGCTTCACGTGCTACAAGCGTCGACATTGACTAATGATAGCGCGGCGGGTCAATAGGACGAGCGCTTCTACCGCTTCTACGTTCGTGGCAGTTTGGGCCGCACATCGGAGGCAGCTAGGCCAGCAGGGGCGATGTGCCAGACGGCGTGCGCCCTGGAACAGAAAATTCACCCAAGTTCACACGACCTGTTGCACCCCCTCTTGCTCACCATTTAACCTACGACCTGCTCGCCAAACATCGCTTTAACCTCGCCTTATCGCGTTATCGAAAACGCTCGGTCTCGTGCTACTTTTTTTTTGTTTGCTTTTTTTTTTCTTCAACGCCACCAACCCTGATACCTCCGCGTTCAAATACGTTCACCCCTTGCACTGTTGAATAATTCTCTCAAATTGATGTGCGTTAGAAGTTAATGAATTCGAATGATCGGATCTATTGAAAATAAAAGGCATTATCGATCGATGCAATTCAAAAAGGAATTTAATGAGATTTATTTTTTTTTTAATTTATTTTTTTTTTTAGTGAGTTACAATAATATTGGTTAAGATCGGAGAAATGGCGTTTTGGGAAGTCGAAGGTGGTTTATAAGCTTCGGGACGGGATTGAAAGTAAGTGCGGAAACATATCGCTGCTGCGGGAAAAAAGAATGAACTCGAAGAAGAAACAAAAAGATTGTGCCTAGAGAAAAAGAAAAACAGATGAACGCTTAAAGCCCAGCGTGCCCAGTCGTTCATGAATATTTATGTCGCTATATAATAACATTTTTGAGCCACTGTTTAGCTAATCCTACGGACTCATTTATCGTGGGAGGCAAGGACAGCTATAATTCTCGAAAACGTTCCGACGGTAGTATTATTATGCGAATAAATACCGTGGGATTAAGTCGCGATGGGGCCCATGAAACGCAGAGACAGCGAATGAGAGAAAGAGGATAGAGTGAGAGAGAGAGAGAGAGAGTGGGCGATAGTGAGAGCGAGAGGAACACACAGAGGAGGGATGAGAGAAAGCGAGATAGTTAAGGGAAAGAGAAAGAGAGAACTGCAGTGGCAGGAGTGAGAGGAAGCAAGTGGGGCGTATTTCGTGCTACGACATACGAGTACGAAAAATAAAAAGAATAAAACAAGAAAAATCGAGATAACAGGTGCAATGCGCAAATTCTGCAGTTTCGGTCCAGTTTTATTGGCGAAAAACGCAAATATAAATAGGAGGAAAATAAAACTCTTTCTATATTTCGCCTTTTTTCCATTCATATTACCCATACAATGATGAAAATAATCGAGAGACGTATTAATATTTTACGTATAAATAATTCTCATCATATCTGATGCTTCCATATCTTTCATTAATATAATAATACTATAATTATTTAATTTAAAATTGTGCTAATGTGCCTCTGTGTATGATTAATTTTCTTATGTTTTTCTCGTCTGTTATCACGATTTTATTTATTTTTTCAAGTTTACTTATCGCATTACCAAGCTTCGAAGTCAGTTCCGCTGCGAAAATAAGACGAAGCGTTTCTGATCGCGCCAATTGTAGTTTTTTGTCATTTCTTTTAAATAAAAATCGTTCATCTTCATACTCAAATAATATCTTACAATACTGAGTGAAATTAAATTTTTCAAAATTTATTGTATTCCTATTATAAAATATCTGCGTCATTAAAAATATAAATATGTATATATGTTCGTGTAATTTTTTTTTAGCAAAATAACCATGAAATACCCCTTTTGACCAAGCCTCTGTTCTTTATTGCGCCCTTATTACTAATTGAAGAACTTTTGGCATAATGCCATATTCTTGCCAAGAGACGTTATCGCGAACCTTCTTTCTAATTCGCATTCCCGCGTATATGTAAGTTAATGTGAGACATGTAAATGTATATATATGTATAGAGAAAGAAAGGGAGAAAGAGGAAGATACAGAGAGGTAGAGAATGAGTGGAAGTCCCGCATGGCCCAAGGAACGAATGGTGGTTGTACATCGAAAAGTTGTGACCAAACTCCAATAACCCCCGCCCCAGGAGCGCTCGCGATTCTATATTATACAATGCACCTATGTATATTGTATATGTGTATCTACGTAAGAAACACGAGGAGAAACAAAGGGCGCATCTCTTCGTTAATGTTGCCGCAGTCAGGCCCCGGAGAGATTATAATAATCGGGGTTTACGTGGCATCTCCCAGGCCGGTTAATTTGAGGAGGAAACTTCCGACCGTTGCTACTTCTACTGCTGCATGCTGCTGCTGGATTCTCCATCTCGTAGCGTTGTTCTGGCTCACTATCCCCATTCTCCTTTATTCTTGCTTCATCTCATTTTCACCCTCTCTCTCTCTCTCTTTCTCTTCCTCTTTCTTTTTCTCACTCTTTGTATCTTCGGCTGCCAAGCTCCGCGCGAAAATCTTATTCGTTTCGGAGTAATCTCAAAAAATTTTTAACTCGAGATCCCGTTCCAGCTACTACGCCTATTGTATTTGATATTTAATGTCGGGCATATAGGTGTATAAAGAATCTTATTCTCTTCAGAATTCACTGAGATTGATATTTCGTTTTTTCAAATACTCTTTTCTTCATTTGTAGAAAAAAAAAATGAAACTTTTTATCAGCGCTCAAAACATTTAATCAGAATATTGATTCCACGATACTTTTCATAGTAATGACTATGTCCATGGAGATTTCTCAAACCCTTGTCACGGAAACTCAAACAAAAGACACCGTAAACAAGAGAAAACGTTCGGAAAATTTCGACAAAGGCTAAAAGAGAGTTGATGCTACTGAATCTGTAGAGCAGAGTATCAAAGGGTGCCACGTTTAAAAGTTTAATTTGCTAATTGAATTTTCACGCCTTCTTGTATATCTCAGGATACAAAGTAGGTATACTAAATATCGAGGAGAATAAATGTGCACATAATTGTTTGTTATTTTTTTTTTTTCATTTTCTCAAAAGCGTTCGAACTTCGGCTTTGTAAGCAACGAAACGATAGAAAGTACACGGCAGGCGTCGAGTATTTTTTTTTTCTCGAATTCATTGTATATCAGGGACCAAACGATTAATGCATTACAAATTTATTGCGCCATGGGGAACAAATTTTTCTCGGTGTATCGAAGGAATATATATATATATTTTATTTACCAATCAGCGAACTTGCCATCGTCAAAGTACAATCGGCAAGAAATCAGGATAAAACGTAATTCCAGGGCCGAAAATAATCAACGGAATATTTTTGTTCGTTTCATTGATCGTTATCGTTCGCTCCATTTGTCCGTATATATTTGTGTATAAATCGTCAAAAAAATAATCGGTTCAAAACTTTTCGGCTGGTGTGTATAAAAATCAACGAGGGGAAGAAACAAAAGAATCGTTGGGAAGGGACACGAAGACTGAATTAGATGCGAATGACAATATTCCGATATCGAGTCTGAGAGAGAAAAGTGCATCGAGCGAAAATTCTTAGCTGAAAATGAAATGAAACTGTGAAGAGAGACGAGGAAAGATCTGTATTATGGAATCAATGACGACGTAGCACGGGAACAATCGAACGATCTTTTGCTAACATTCCTTGGCCTTGTCGTCGGGCATATTACTCGCTCAGAGTAAGCGACAGGACATTATCAGAAAAGTTTTGGGATTTCAAAGCCAGCGATCGTTGTCCACAACCCTTGTGTTGTATATGTCTGCATAAAAGTTGAGGAGAATCGGTAGGTCGGTCTCATGCTCGTAAGAGACAAGGACGCCTTGGTATTTCTCCCAAATATAAGCTTGAGAAAGAATAAAAAGAGAGAGAGAGAGAGAGAGAGAGAAAGAGAGAGCGAGAGGGGGGGAGGAAGAAAGTTGCTTGCCGCGAAATGTAAAAGAGGAAAGAGGAAAAGTCGAGCAGGACCAAGGGGATGAGAAAGAGCGACGAGGAGAAGTCGTCTTTGACGTCATGGCATCACCGAGCCAAAGTATACGTGGCGACGATGTGCCCGGGCATCTTTCGGTCCATTGGGCCGACAGGATGATGTAGATTCGTCGTGCTACTCCTGCGTGGGTTCTCTCCTCCTCGTCGTCATTCTCCTCCTCCTCCTCCTCCTCCTCCTCTCGCTCATTCTCCTCCTCCTTTTCACTCTCTGGCTTCGAACCGCGCCATGCGTACCCCCAGCGTCCTCATCGATGCTGGTCGAGGTGGTGCTGCTGCGATATTCCCAGGCAGCTATTCATTTCGGGGCTGACAGACGATGATTTGTGGCGGCCTCGCGGTGAGTTTCCTGATTTTTATGTAAAAGTGCCGGAAGGCGGCGCCCTCCGTATACCATCCCGAAGACTCAAATCCCAGACGATCGTAAATTAAGAGACTTGGGCCATCCACGGTTATACGCAGTGTGCAGCGAGTTAGTAGACAGAAAAACAGTTTTTCAAGTGTTACGATAAGAGCGCAGCTATTCAATGTCCGCGTAATCTATATACGAAGAATTCTACGTGTGATCAAGCAAATTTGATTCTATCAAATCCAATGAACTTGCATCCTCTTCCATCACCGCGTCAATGACGAACTTATCTAACTTAACGAATTTGTTTTTCTTTTTTAAGTGAACATTTCTTATACGACGCTGGAGAATTTCGCGTGCATTAAATATCCAAAAAAAGCGACGATAAAAGTGGCCAATGGTGAGCAAGGGAAAGTATAGGCTATCCAATAGGAAGCCTGGGAATGCGTGCATTTGTTTGTATTTGACATAATTTGTAACATCACCAAAATTTAACGAAGTATTCACTTTCAGAGTGTGTGAATCAACACACATCTGGGTTTTTTTTTCTTTTTTTCAAATGTGCATTTCAGGAAAAAATATACTTTCGTCTCGAACGATAGCGATCTGTCGAGCGTACACGAGGCGTCTCGAAGATCCGTTGTCATCTCAGGCGCAGTATATCGTACGGCGCGTCGTCCATACGCGGGTGATACGTACGTCCTTCCGGCGACAGGAAGTTAAAGTCAAGTTAAGCTGCCGTCTCAGATATACAGTAAGGCGGAGAGAAAGCAAGCGAGACAGAGAAGTTGAGCTCTGCGCCGAGGTGATATGTGTCAGGTCCACAATACGCGCGACTCTCGACTAAGTAAATGTTATTTCCGACCGTGCATAATTGTGACTCCGTGAGAGAAACGCGCTGACGTTAATGTTATGGGTGAATGGGGTTATGGGAGGTCGAGCACGAATACGACAAACGCGAACGACGGAGCACTTGCCGCCCTCCCCTCCCCCTCTCCCTCCC